>CAUYRT010080065.1:0-43608 GCA_963574885.1 Lepilemur ruficaudatus | reverse complement strand
TGAGCAAGTAGAGCAACGAATCGACGTCAAATTTTGTGTTAAGCTTGAACATTCCTCCATGGAAACCGTATGGATGATTCAGAAGGCATTCGGGGATGATACAATGACTACAGCACAGATAGAAGTGTGGCACAGATGCTTCAAAGATGATGATCCACGCTCTGGAAGGCCTGCAACAAGTTGAACACTTGAAAATGTTGAATGTGTAGGGGTTAGGTTAAGAGATGCTGGAAGAACTGTGTGAGGTCCCAAAGTGCCTACTTTGAAAGGGACTGAGGCATCATTTTCCTATGTACAATGTTTCTTGTGTCTTCTTCAATACATGTCTCTATTTTTCATATTAAATGGCTGGATACTTTCCAAACAGACCTCATGTATATTGTAGGAAAGCCCACAAATATGCCATTGAGATCCCAAAATTTGTGTGTTATATCAGCTAGCATTATCATGATTAATACAGCCTTGCTCTCAATAGCTCTACCTCCTCATCTTCAGTGCTGTACATATAACTTTTCTTTCCTATCCATACCTGCACTGACAGTTCAGACATTAAGTCACACGTTGAGTTAGAACTAAAATGGTCCCATATATTTATTTGCAATCTACCTTCTCATTTGAAGAGATAATTTACTCATTAAATAGTAATAGAATTTATCCCCCCAATAATTAGTTAATTCCTATGTAATAATTGTATGGTTTTCAATTATACAGATGAATCTGGTATGAGAAATAATGCTTGAAACACAATATATTACATACAACTGAATCATTATAACATTTTAGGAGGGCTAAAACAATTAAAATATAAGTTAAAATATTACAATGAAATGAGAATGCAGTTTCGCAGGTATAACTCAAACTAGCCCAAGCTTCTTTACATCAAATGCAATTATTTATAAATAAAATTAGTGGGAGATGTGGTAGGTCTAATATGTGCAGTAAAATTGGATTTAGGGAGCTTTTCCTAATATGAGAATACAAAAGAAGAAATCCAATTAGTTAAATCATTAAAATTCTCATAAACTACGTTAACCTGGTGTACAAAGGAAAAAGATCAACTACATATACTTCAAGTGAGGGTAAAATTAAATTGAAAAGCTGCCCTAATAATCATTTTCAAAAAGATTAAGTGATTGTACAGTCAGATTTCAAGTTGATAAATAGAAATGTTCTTGGAATTTGCACAGAAAAAAGATTAACACAGAGAATTGGCTATTCAGGTGATGGAAATTTGATTTTCTGTGATACAGAGCACAGCCAGGTAAGGGTGAGGATGTATCTGTAAACAAACAACAGTTGACTGGCATGACTGATGGCTCCCAATAGAGTTCTATATGCTACACCATAGAAGACTAGGCAAAAAGAAGACTGAAGAAACTCTTGAGACCCTCTCTAATGATGAATTTCTGTGTTTTAACAAAATAAATCTTCATAAAATACTGAAATAATATTATTTTACTAGGATGTATCATTGAACACTGGTTAACAGGTATGTAACCTAAATATGTAACATTTTCTTTGCTCTACAACTCATATATAGCCTGAGAAAGGAGGCATGATATCAGAAGTTACAAAGATGTATTCTCTTATTTGACTTTTTCAGGTAATTGCATTCCCCAATTTTCTGCCCTCACTCAACTTGCCAATATAGTTTACAAAGATATGCAGATATATATTACAGAAATTAAAATTTATTGAAGATTTTGTGACTTTTTAAAGTAGGGTTATTTGTTCAGTAATCTTAGGAGAAAGAATGATGTTTTGTCAAAGAGATCAATAGATCAGGATACTGGAGGCTGTCAACTGAAGAATCACAAGGTTTATACATTTGGAAAGGAGAGCTTCATTTCTTATAAAGGGTTACAGGCTGCAGCCTGGCCATCTTACAGGCTGGGAAGTATTGCTTCAAGGAAAAGCCAAAAAGCTAGCACTTCCAGGGAGGGGTAAAGGGAACAGGAATTTATATTTAATAAGCTATTAGAGAAGTCATGAATGTTTATGAAAGGAGAAACATGTGCATGTGCAGTTGAGTTTCATGTTCCTTTATGGGTCACATGTTCAAAAAATGGTGGGGTTAGCATGACCTAAAGGTGGAGTTTTTGGCCCTCTGACGTCAAAAATGAAGACGTGCACAGCCTCCATAGCCTGGCCAGAGCCACACTGTCATCTGTTTATCAGGAAGGAATGCTGATCAGTTGTGTTGAAACCACAAGAGGGAGGAGTGGCATTAGGTGGTTGGTTGAAATCAGTGGTGGAGCTAGTCTTTTGAAAGGGCTGGTTTCTGTTTAACCCTTAGAGAAGAAAGCCTAATGGCAGTTAGCAAAGGAGGGGTATAGCAAGGCATGTCTGACCTCCCACCCCGTCATGGCTGCAAATTTACTTTTTAAGGTTTCTCTGGAGTCCCTTTGGCCAAGATGTGGTCCGTTTCCTCGGTTGAGTGGCTTACAATTTTTTTTAATTGATCCAGGCTTTACTGTGGGATACTGAATTGATGACTGGTTCTACAAAACTTGAAATCCAGTAAGTATGCCAGGATTATCGTCCAAAAGCAAAACAACAGGTCCAATAAATCTCTACAGGACTTGACCGTTTTTCTGAGTATCTACTTTTCTTTGAAACAGAGCAAAACGAAACCATGCACAGGTAAAGTTTCTAGGGATATTCCTTCTATTGAGCTCTCTGGGGGAATATTTACCCTAGACAAAAAAAGAAAACCATTTTTCAAGGTTAGCCCATCTCAGACTTTCCGTTTTTAGCTACTATATTATCACTTCTCTGAGTATCTACATTATCACATTTCCTAAGTTGTATACATAATTTAAGAAAAATATAATCATTGACCTGAAAGAAATAGATTACATCATTATATAAACCATATGGTCTTGATAAGAAGTAAAATAAGCTGTCTAAGATCTATGGTCACTTAAAAATTCAGGGTTTGTTATCACGAGGAAGACTTTCTTAATATACTATGATCTTTCATGTTTAAATGAAAGGTTTAGGTTTTTCTAACCGCTTTAATTAATAATAAAATTGGGAAAATACATTTTCTCTTGCCAGATAAATTCTAGCTTATCAGTATTATGTGTGTATTCATCCATATAGATATATATATGTATGTATGTATCCCCATATATGCATCCTTTGAATCTTATTTTAATGCCTCTCCTGAGTTTTCCTTTTTCAATTTATTGACTGTTTTATGACTATAATTAACCTCCCTCTTCTGCATATTGATTCTTAAAACTTCCAATTTTCTCTGTCTCTGACATAGTTAGTTCTATAAATTACCTAGTAGACTTTTTAAAGATTATCGAATAAAATATTTCTGTATTTAGTTCATAGTATATGTTTCTTTTCCTATAGTAGATGCATCCTTTGATGTATGGAAATATACTTAGTATAAACTATCAGCTTCGGCCAAGAAAATTTATTCATCTACTTGCATGTCTCATTAGAAAATAAATGGAAGGTTTAAATGGGGAATATTAAAAGATATTTCCAAAAAGAATAAACTCACATAATAGAACTGCAATCTACATCTGTTTGAAAGAAGTAATTATTATTTTAATAAGCAAACCTGAAACCCTGTGATTCAGATGTGTGGTTGGTATGTTTTATTCGTTTTCCAAATGGTTGTTTTGATCAATTATGGATGTGTGTATTAATACACACACTATGGAAAAAATCTCTTACTAGCATCTTTCAACAAATGGTACACACACAGGACAGCCATCAGTAGATGAGCTGAGAAATCTAGCAGGATGATAACAGCCTAATGTCTTAATACTCTATTCTGCTTTAGCTGAATAAACGCAGTATAAAGGTCACAATTTTTAGATACCTAGGCACAGAATATTCAGTCTTGACACATTTACAAGTTTGACCTTTCAATGAAATGTGTATCCACAAGACCATGCCATAGAAAGTTCAAAATAAATTATCACCCATTTACTAATTGCTAAGTAATCCTTAATTTCCTACTATACTCTCACAAAAGAAGTTTAGTGTTACATTTTATGGGCTGTGGCCCCATCCAATTTAATAAGACAACATTGCTTCCTGAAGTTTTCAACACCTCATGTTTTGACAAACTGTTAATGCAATATTGAGGAACATGGTTAAATTAACAAGCAATATCAGCAATAATTACTAGTTTTTCAACTTCTGTATGATACTAGAAGTCCCATAATGCCTGTGGTTTATCTCTACATCTCATTAACACTTCTGAATCCAGAGGAAATGCATTGAGGGGACCTATCCACAGAGTGTGCTCAGAGTATCCATTTCATTGTTCTGGGCTGATATTAACCAGTATAGGCTCAGAGAGAGTGAGCTCATGGTTGAGGCACAAAGTGAAAATTCAAAGTTGGAGATGTGTGGCTGAGTGTAATATCTGAAAAGTGAGACAAAGCAAAGAATAGGAAGAAAATCATGAGGTCAATTGTCAGAAGGATCATGGATTGATGACGAAATGAAATAGAAAATGAATTATAGCAAAAATGAATTATAGAGGGGCTTTTCTACATGATCTTGTGATACAGAGTGAGTTTCTAAACTTAAAGAGATTGTAAATCACTAGATGGTCACTCATAATCACCAAAGGGAGCTTAGAGAGGCTTCCTCTTGTCAAGCCCTGGAGCCCTGGGGCAACTTTTATTGTCCTCCCACCTACCTGATGCTTTCTTCATACTCAATCCATAAGAAATTCCATTTGAAAATGAGATTTTTTGCCAAGGGAAAACCATTTCTGTTTCTTCATAGACCCATCACCATCTTAAGAAATAATCTCAAAATGCCAAAAGCTCCATGAAATCTAAAGAGAAAAGGGCAATACCCTCCTGGTTGTATACTTCACTTTTGCTTTCATTTACTAGGTCTATGCCCCACCCTTATCCAGGTGATGTTCCTATATCACTGACTAGCATTTAGATGTGCTACTTTACCTCTTCAAGTTATACTCATTTAAAAAAAAAAAAAACTCTACTACTGTGCAATAGAATAATGTCTACTATACAGTAAGGCCTGGCATATGGCAATTTCCCCAAAGTGGCAAAATTTTCTTCCCCTTTCCATATGGTACTTCATGTTAAATGAAAAGTAAAATAGGGAAATAATAAAAAGAAATTAGAAGGGGGATATAGAGAAAGAGGGCATATGGAAAGCAAAGAATTACAGGAAAATGAAGAATAAAATTTAAGCAAAGTAACTGTATGAAAGAAACAGTGCCTTCCTTGGCAAGTGGCAAAAGCAGCAGGAAAACTAAAGAACAGTTGATAAAAAAATAAGAAAATAAAATTGATATATTTTCTCCTTTTCTAAAAACTGTCACAAACAAAGAAATGTATAATATCTAGACTTTTTTCACATAGGGAGTCCTTGGGGTGATGACTTGATTCATGATCTATTTTATGTGGAAAAATAAAGCCTTGACTTAGGATGTATTCTGCCAAATCTTAAAAATAGATATATTTGAGAAAATCTCTGGTTGTGAATACACAAAACACAGAGAAGAAACAGGGCAAAAGTCAAGACTAGAAAAGTATTAAGAAACTAACTTCATGACAAAAGCACACTCTAATATTCATGATCTTGAAGTTGCAGGGAAGTCAGTGGACCTGCAGCTCCAAGGAGAAACATTAAAAAAAAAAAAAACAAAAAACACGCACACACACATACAAACACACAAACCCTATAGATTTGGACAGAGATAGAATCTTTGCAGCAACCTCACATAGTCAAGGTATAGATGCCTTTCATACGCTTCCAGAAGAAACTTTCAACTTAGCCTTTCCAGGTCCAAGGTCCAGTTCCATTGATACCTGTTTATTTAAAATTGTTTCCAGAACCGCCTGCCTACCTCTGTTTCCCTTCAGTAGTGTGTGAATAACAGATATTGAATTCCAAAATCATGCTTGCCTCACTGCTGCTCAGAAGTATACATAGTAGAAAGTCTCTTTAATTAAAGGCTCATTAATAAAACAGCGCCTTCCTTGGCAAGTGGCTTAGAAGTAAAAGTTGGCTAGTTTTCCCCAAACCCCAGAAAGCAAACATAGGAGATGTAGCTCTGGAGAACACTGAAATGGTAATAAGGAGGAGATGGTGAATATAATGGAAAGTGATTCATCCTGAATACACAATGGAGGATCATAGTGATAGATAGTATTAATTAATGTGCCTAGTATTAGGAAAAGTCACCCTACTTGTCTGCATTGAGAAATGATTTTAACCAATCTTATGAATGAAACATCTTATTTCTCAATAATAAATGGAATATTGCACTGGAAGTATTTTTCTCAAAGTCCCTGAAAAATATAGCTTTTAATATGCTGCTGATTAGGTCCATGTCTGTTTCACATTTCCCTCATTTTTCTTAGATGAGCAGGATAACTAGGAGATTTCATTATTTTGGTGATAGTGTTAGGTAGATAGAGAGGAATTCTGGGTCTCCTAGTGATGAAAGTGGATGCTGCAGCGATTCACCCCTCATCCCCAAATGGGCTTTCAGAGAGGCTCATGGAATATCTGCATGCACAGTAATTTTCAGGTCATGCAGCTCCCAACTGTCCAATCAAAGTGGTTCCATGGTGACATCTGAGCCACTAGGGTGGTTCCAATCCAGGCACTGTAAAACAAGATGCAAGAGACTGTAACCAGTCTCTTTTTTTGCACCCTTCCTTTTGCTCTCCCTTTGCTGCGATGATGGGTCTGGTCATCATCTGTGGTGTATGTATCTCACTCTGTAAACCTATATCTTGCTCTTGCCCTATAATCCTATCTTTCCTCAATAAATCTCATTCTCATGCTTGCCTAACTTTGGCATGTCTAGTCATTCTTCAGCCACAGGCGGGCCAAGAATGGACATTTCAGACTGAAACCGAGCAAGAGCAGAAATGTAAGAGCATCTAGAAACACCATGTGGACCTTTTAAAAAAATATTATATATAGTGCTTACGGGGGAGGGGGGTTGATGGGGGAAAGGAGAGAATGTTGGTCAAAGGGCATAAAGTTTTAATTATGTAGACTAAGTTCTAGAAGTCTAATATGCAGCATCAAGTCTATAGTTAATAACATTTTATTGCCTACTTGAAATTTTTAAGAGAGTAGATCTTGAGTGTTCTCATTACAAAACAAAAAGTAACTATATGAAGAGATGGATATGGTAACTAGCTTGACTATAATAATCAATTCACTTTGTATATGTATATCAACATATCATGCTGTGTACTTTAATTATAGTTAATTTAGTTACAATTTAAAAAATAAATAAAATATTTTCTCCCATTCTGTGGGTAGTCTATTTGCTCTTAGAATTTTTTTAAAAAAATACACAATAGATTAGAGAATTTACAGCTATTAAATCATCTAAAGATAATTTTTATATTCCCTTAAAATAGACATCTTCAACTAGTAGGAACAGTTGTGATTGTATCAAAGTCACCTACTTGCTGCTGACGTTTTAGTTTCCAGTTTAAACAGCTTAAGAACACTGAAGATCCCTAAGCAATCTATCATTCAAAACTGTAATTGTTTGAGTGGATACTCTCATTCTCAGATAGCCAACTTGGGAGGACAAAGATCAAAGAAGGAAGACAGAAAGATACCATAATTCAGAAATTACCATCAGCACAGTACCTTGCACCGTGAGGAACACTGAAGCAGCTGAGGATCCACCTTCATTGGAAACCATACAATGATACTCTCCAGCATCGCCGAATTTCACACTCCTTAGCTCCAGTGAGAGGTCAGCCAAGGTCCTAATTCTTGCTGGCTCTGTCAGTCTGACATCTCTGTCATTCCTCTGCCAGGTTAGATTGTAATCCACAGCACTGATCACAAGACATGTCAAAACTGCTCTCTCTCCAGGAGTGACTGTAACATTATTAGGCACCTGGATGACTGGAGGGGGCTCTGTGTGAAATCAAAAGATTCCAATCAAGAGACCTAAAAGCCATTTTGCTCACTTACAGATGTCGTTTAAAAACTGAATATGCTATGGCTATGCAAAGACACACAAAGTGGTATAATGGACTCTGGCGACTTAAAAGGGGGATGGGTGGGAGGAGGTGAGGGATGAAAAAGTACCTACTGGGTACAATGTACACTATTCAGGTGATGGACACGCTTAAAAGCCCAGACTTCATCACCATACAATATATACATACAATGGAATTCAACTAATACCTCCGAAATCTATTGAAATAAAAAAACTTGAATGAGTGTGCATCAAATATCCAGTAGGAAAGATTCAGTACAACAGAACGTATTGACTAACACATGTGTCTATGATCCCTCCAAAATGATTATCTAGTGAAAGGATGCTTAAGAAAGTAGCACACATTTACATACTAAAGCATACGGATGTCCAAATATATAAATTATAAACATGAGTGTTGAAGAGGTATGGCAACTCATTTGCAATTGTGGAATGAGGCAAATTTTTTATTCCAGTTTTTATGAAAGTAGCATTTATGGGGATTTTTACTTTTTTTTTTTTTTTTTTTGAGACAGAGTCTCGCTCTGTTGCCCGGGCTAGAGTGCTGTAGCATCAGCCTAGCTCACAGCAACCTCAAACTCCTGAGCTCAAGTGATCCACCTGCCTCAGCCTCCTGAGTAGCTGGGACTACAGGCATGCACCGCCATGCCTGGCTGATTTTTTCTATGTATTTTTAGTTGTCCAGCTAATTTCTTTCTATTTTTTTAGTAGAGATGGGGTCTCACTCTTGCTCAGGCTGGTCTTGAACTCCTGAGCTCAAATGATCTGCCTGCCTCGGTCTCCCAGAGTGCTAGGATTACAGGCGTGAGCCACCGCACCCGGGCTAAATGAAAATAATATATATTCAATGTTTTAAAGAAAATAGCTAGGATTACAGGCGTGAGCCACTGCACCCAGGCTAAATGAAAATAATATATATTCAATGTCAACAAAGAATAGTTGACATGAGAATGACAGTATCAGCTTTAAGGGGGATTAAAAAGAATACACAGGACAGTAGTAGAATAAGATAAACGTTCTCCGAGCAGGGATGGAGAACAGTTTAGGTTAAGAAGGTCAAGTGAAACAGTACGGATAGACCTTTAATAAAATTGTACACATAGAGCCATGTACACAAAAGGCATTGAGTAAAGCATGCACATTTCAAATGTGGTCAAAAACCAATCACTAATTAAATATTTAACCAACATTTCTAAGAGAATCCTACATCACTCTAGTTAGTTTTGAGAGTACATCTAAATTCCCTCTCTCCAGCTCACTCTGCCCAAATGTTTTAAAATGATCTCCTGTAGCAAGCCATTATAAATAATACAGCAATAAAACTGTGGAGATCTATGTTAGCTGGAAATCCAAGTGTCTGTTTTAGTTTAAATGTGAAAGAGTGTCAGACATTCAAGATCAAACTTTTTATCTCTGTGCTATTTAAAGCTATACATAAGTGCAGATGAACATCCTAAGCCTAGAATGAAGACTGGAAGCAAATATGCAAAAACCATAGTGGCTATTTCTCAGTGATAGAAATGTGTACATTTTCCATATTTTCTGTTATATTTATTTTTGTTTGCTAAACATTTTCTAGGTAGCATATGCTATTTTAAATTATTAAAATGCATAATTTTTTTCTGGTATGTTTTTAAACTCTCTTATGAAAATAGCTGGTGAATCCAGTGCAGAGAGTACATGACAAAGTTAGAGAGCTTTGACTGGAGTCTGGCTAGGGTTAACAGATGAAATACAGAATATTTTCTTAAATTTGAATCAAATAATATTTTAGTATGTCTCATGCAATATTTGGTACACAGTTATATGAAATTCAAATTTGATTGGGCAATCTATGTTTTTATTTGCTGAATCTGACAATCATAGGCGGCCTCATTCTAGCCCTACCTGGCTGTGTGACTTTAGATAAGCCAATTTACTGACAGTTGTGTTTCCCTCTCTGAAAAACGACATGATTAAACTAAGTTACTTCAAGAACTCTTTCTAGCTTTAAAGTCCTAAGCTAACATGCTGAAGGTTAGGCCCCCTTCCCAGTGCAGCCCACATCCAACTACCACTTAGTGAGGGCACAAAGACCCAGCTCTCCCGCCTCAGCTCAGGGCTGACTCAGTCCAGAGCTCCCTGCAGCATCAGCTGAGGCCTTGCTGCAAGCGTAGCACAGTTCATCTCCTTCTGTTTCCCTGTCTCCATTCCAGGTGCTTTTCCCTGGAGAACTCCCCAGTAACCCTCTTCCATCCAAACTCTGCCTCAGAGTCTATTTCCTCTTCAAATATAAATGTAAATAAGTAAAATACCAACTTTTAAATAACACACATGGACGAATGAGATTTGAAATATACCATATAATTATAATTACATTATGTAATACCACCACTGCATAAATACCTCAAGATAATAAATATAATACACAAATAACTATACATATATGAATAAATTTGGTGTGGATAGGGGAGCAATGAGGGAAAATGATAGCAGTTTGTGAAGAAGGCCAAGATTACACATTAACAGAAACAATCTGGTCCTCGGAGTGTAAGAGGCAGCTATTCCTAAGTGAAAGAAAGCATGACTGAGGCTAGGACTAGGGTACCAGAGAAGGAACTTCAGTACTAAGGGAAGAAAGATGACAAGGAAGCATAGGTGTTGGGACATTAAGTAAAGACCACGACCACCAGACTGAGACTCATGAGGCCAGGAATTTACTTCTTACTGCCTCCCATCTGATCATCAATGAGTCACTTGCTTGTTCTGGGCTTTTGTTTCTTTAGCTATAAAATGAGGAGGTGGTGTAAGATTATTTCCATATCTTTTCCTGTTCTAAAAGAATATCCTGTAATTATAATTTAAGATTTCCTGTCACTGGCATGCCCTTGACAAGTTTTCTCTATTTATAATTTTACTTAAACCCAGAGTTTAGTATAGTATACTATACTATAGTTTAGTTATAGTATCTGTGTGTGTGTGTGTGTGCGTGTGTGTGCGCACATATTTGGTGAAGAACATTGTGTTAATAAAGAAATTCAGTTCAGAAAATTAACATAACTTTGCAATAGTAAACTACCAAATATCCTTTGGAAAGAATGAGTTTTTCACGCTTCTGCAGTTGTATTCATTAGTTTCTATGCATTTATGTTCAATGAAAGAAAAGCACAATGCTTTCTACACCCATTTTGTATTTAAAACTATAACCAACAATTCCAATGACCCAAAACTCCTCAACTAGAAGTGCTAAAAAAATTGAGATAAGATGTTTGTAGAACTTTAGCTTTTCTTTAACTGCTGCTCTTAGTTGTTCTTTGACTTTATAAAATAAAATAATCTCTATAATGACACAAGAATATCACTGTCCCATAATGCCTTGTTTCCTAACACTTCTTTACAAAATACAAGATCTAATTATCACGTGAATCTGTACCTGATTCAATGCTTCTGCTCCCTTATTTCATATTTCACTAAGTAGGAAATAATTCTTGAAAATCGGCTTGGACACAGTAAATTTCCTGGTTATTCCCCTGCTTGGCTGGCACAGATTGATATAAAAAGGCATGTGTAGAATACACATACGGAAGCCCATGACACCACAGAGCCAAATTCATAATAGTTCACAAGTTCCTATTGGCACAACCCAGTTATTTATGCAACAAGTCTGAATCAACTCACTGAAACCTCTTTCCCTATTGTCCTTCTCTTAATTAATATTGCTGGGAAAAAATACTTAAGTGTTCAAGTCTTTGTTTTCCCAGAAGCTGAGGAATGTTGACACAATTCCAATGCTTTTCGTAATTACTGGAGATGAAAAATGAGTAGTTTGTGATGTATGTCAACTTGCTAAATTGTTTTAGGAGACAAACTTTATTTTTCTAACAGTAACAGAATACCAATAGTTTTACTGCAAGAAGAATATGCTTGTCTGACTTACATGCCTCTGCCTTAAAGTTCAGCTTGAACTTGCTAGTAACAAACATAACAAATCTTTGGTTTCTAAACAGTCTTATAATTATAAAGCTTCTTTTATCTTAAATTGCCTCAAGAAAATACACCCTAATACTAAAAGCAAAACACAGACATTGTTATAAATTCAGCAGTAGTGATATTCAGGTCAGCATAGGTTACTGTTAAACGCATAGCAACACTAGTCCACAGGACAGGGAGAAAATAATTCAGTCAAAACAATGTTTCCAATAAATTATATATAAATGCTGAGTAAGTGGCTTAATCCTGATCATTCATTATATATGGCAGTGCTTTTGTTTCCTAAGAATTCTGTGAGATTAGAGGAAAAATTATTTTTTCACTTTAATGTATTTTACCTTATATTATATACCTTGCCTCCCATCTATTTACAGGAAACGTATTATCTGAATGTAAAATAATGGGCATTACTAATGCCCTTTGTAGGACCAATATTGTAGCCACTGAGGCCTTCTGTTCCTAAAATGTGATCACTCTCATTATCGTCTTCAATTTAGATGTCAGAATCGCTTCATGTGGTATCCTGGGATATGGGAGAGGGAAAGGGAAAGTTCAGCCTTGTTATTACCAGAATAGATCCTTCCCTTAAACTTTATTTTCTCAAAGGAAAATGCTATATGAGTATTTCAAAAAATATTTGTTAATCTCTAACAATAATGATAATGATAACAATAGTAATAAACAGCAGTAACAATAATGATGTCTATTAAGTGCTTCCATGTTCCAGGCTCTTTTCTAAAGGCTTAAGGATATTACATATATTACTGAATCCTCATAGTTTCTCCATGAGACAGAGGGTGCTATTGTTATAGTTAGGGAACTCAAGACACCAAGTCCTTAAATAATTGGCCCAAGGAAGGTCAGATAGCTGATACGGGGTGAAGCCAGGATGTGAGTTCACAATTCAGTGGAGAGAGAGAGAGATGATGAAACAATCACAAAGATAAATTTATACATACAAACTGGTCAGCAAACATCCCATTTCCGTAGCCACATTAATACGCCGGCAACTGCGAAGGAATTCGTGATAATTACCTGATACGTCAAAAAATGTCTGTGCCTGTCCAGTCCCTGCACTGCTGACAGCTATGCATTCATAGGAGCCTTCATCAGACAAAGTGACCTTTTCAATATCCCAGTTCACACTGGCAGATTCTCTACGGGTAAGAAAATAGAAACGTTTTAGTTACTACAAAACCAAGACCAAGTTGAAAGCAATGATTCCACTATTTCTTTTGAAGAGTTCATTCAAAAGAACAATATCAAGAAAATAAATAGATAAAACTGCAGAGTTGATTTTTTTTTTTAAATTGAGACAGAGTCTCACTGTGTTACTAGGACTAGAGTGCCATGGCATCAGCCTAGCTCACAGCAGCCTCAAACTCCTGATCTCAAATGATCCTCCCAACTCAGCCTCCTAGAGCGCTAGAATTATAGGTGTGAGCCATCGAGCCACCATGTCTGGCCTGCAGAGCTCTTTGTTACTTAAAATTACACACCATTTGTATTTTAACTAGAAAGGTAAGCTTTTCTACTTTGAGGAAAAGACCCAACAAAGACAATAAATTATTAATATGGAGATTGCAAAATTCTTTAGGGAAACATTTTCTGACTATGTCAAAATATAAGATGATAGAGCTGACAAAGAAACATTCATTAAATCCTCTCTCCTTCCCCTATTTTTTCCAGTTTTACGGTCATGTCAGTGGGGATCTTGGCCAAGCAGGTAGTCTATAAGTTTGAAGGCAGGAAATCTACTTTTTGATTCTAAAATAATAAAGTCTCCTTAACTTTCTTTTATACAAGCGCCACGTGGGGCTATATACCATATCTGGTTCGACCTACATATACAATGAGAAAAGAAAATAATTGATCAGTTTCATAGTTAAACTCTATTATTTAGGTTTAAAAAATCCCTCTGTTCTATTATGTATTCATTCATTTAATGAATATTCTTTGTCCTCTGACACTGTTCAACTTACTTCTCATTTTCTGGAAATGTCTTAGTATTAGATATTTAATGCTTGTTTAAAAGAGTCCAATCATCTACAAAAATAGGCATTATCCTGTTTTAAAATATGGTTGAAATGTCATAAATATTTTTGTAGCTTTTTCCTTGTACCATCTGTCATAATCTTTTAAAAAATCAAGATATAGATAAGGTGAAAAGCCCACTGCGGTCAAGACATCTTCCACTTAAGTTACTCATCCAAACACATCATATCCATCATCAAAAAACCATGAAGAATTGACTGAGCTCTTAATTTGTATTTAGCACTGACCTACGTAGGGGTGTGTTAGAAAAAATTAAGGCATAAGTTCCTATCATCAGGAAAGTGAGAAACTAAGCAAGGTCATTGTTCCATATATTTTAAAAGCTGAGAATATTCACTTCAGTTAATGTTGTTTCCTTTCAATGCTGTACACAGCATGGGCCAGTGATTCTTACAGTCACACTCAGGGGGGAAAAACAAGCTATTACTTGACTCTATGCTGTACTGATCCCTTCAGCTGTACCTTGAATGCTGAACAGCAGTACACTAAGAACAAGTTTGTAATGTCATTTTCGAGGAGGTACTGGTAAATTCCAGGAAGGTAGGAATTTGGAATACATACATCTTTGGCATTTTCTACAGTGTCTACTTCAGAGATGAGCATATATTAGAATTCATTAAAAACTAAGTTTCATGGAAATTCAGAACAGAAAGTGATAATTCTTCTAGTCTCAAATCCTTCTCTTTAAAAATGAGAAAGTTGAGATACAAAAGGGAAAAATGATTTGTTCGAAGGCATATAACTAGTTTACTAGTCACTTAAAGAATGTTCTTTACAGTTATACTTTTTCCTTTCTTGTTTATAAAATATTACATGAAAATAATTCTCTTTTTCATATAGCTTTCTCAGTTGACATTAATCACTATATGGCCACAACAAAAAAAGGTTTTACAATTTACATGGAGACAGTAGAATGATGGTTACCAAAGGCTAAGAAGGGTAGTGGGGAGGGGGGATAAAGTGAGGATGGCTAAGGGGTACAAAAATATAGTTAGATAGTTAGATAGAACGAACAATATTTGACAGCACAACAAAGTGACTATAATCAACAAGTTAGAGTATACTTTAAAATAACTAAAAGAGTGGAATGGGAATGTTCCTAACACAAAGAAATGTTAAATGCCTGAAGTGATGAATACCCCAATTACTCTGATTTGATTAATTCACATTGTATGCCTATATCAAAACATCACGTGTACCCTATAAAGATTTACAGCTATTATGTACCCATAATAATAAAAAATAAAATTAAATTAAAAGATTTAAAGGGATGGACTTTGGAATAGGGAAAAGAACATGTCAAATAGGAATGTGCCCTGCTGCTAATATGCAAACCGATTCTCTCTTACATCCCCTGGTGACCAAAGTGACTGATACAAACAAACATTAAGTCACATGTTTCATATTATTAGGAAATCTAGGGCAGAGACATGGGAGTGAATCAGGGTTAGAGTATCAGTCTATCATCACCCATGCCTGATTTTGTATCTAGACTCTCATATCCAAAGAGCTTAATACATGTCAGCAAAGCATGTCACTTCTCTGGGCCACAGAGCTGGGAAAATGAAAAAAAGAATTCTGTGGCTTACCTCCCAGAAACTGTGTGAAACTAATGAATTGTTGTTCATGAAGAATCTTAAATGTCTTTGAAAAATATTAGTATTTATACATAAAACAGAATTATTTGATTTCATCTATGAGTTATGAAACTTCATTATTTGATTGATATCTGGCTCAGTTATGTTGCTGGTTATTAAGACTGTTAAATATTTAACATCTTATGGAAGTTACGTTAATATTGAATTAACAGTGTACAGGATTGGTAAAACAATTCCTAGAGTTTTTCCCAAAATGTCGTTTGTTTCATAGTAAGTTAAAGGCAACATTTTCCAAAACTTGTTTTCCTTTAGTCTTCAAGCTCTACTCAATTTTTATCATTAGATTACCTATATTTGTTTTTAAAAGTCACCCAACTTCACAAAGAAATGTTGGTGCCCTCTAGTCCACTTCTGTTGATTGTTATATACAGTAGCCACGCACGCTCTGGTCCACCTGTCTCCCCACCTGCAGCACAAACTGCACCTCTCTGATCTTACCTACTACCCTTCTCCTCCAGCCATACTGGCCTCCTTCCTGTCTTTCTTTCCCACATGGCCAGTCCACTCTGGCCTTCTTGCATTTGCACTTGTTCTTTCTGGTATGTAAATGCTCCTCCCTGGCTATCTAGTCAACCACCTCTTCTGCCCTCTTCAGGTTGCTCAAATGCCCTTTAACTTGAATTTTAAAATCACAAATTGGCCAAAACCACATGCACCCTACCTACCAGTATTATTCATCCCAGTTAACCTGCTCTACTTTTTTCCATAGCACTTATCAGATTCACTTATCATAATACTCTAAATCAGATTCAGAGACATGTTTAGCCTGAAGCCAACAAAGCTAAAGCTTCATGCCCTCTTATTTGCAAGGCTCCCTTCCAAGGTTTGGTAACTAATGTTGTATTCCGAATTCTGTGCTCTTTGTCTTAACAAGAGACTCTCAAATGACATCAAATTCAGATTCCATAAAACCTGAGTGAATATTTGAAAGTATTCCAGCATTTATTATATTTGTCATCTGTTTCCTTTCTCCTTCCATTACAATATAAACTCCACAAGGACACAGATCTGTATCTATTTTGTTCACTACTATATTTCAGGCTATGAAGTAAATAAGTGAGAATTTCCAGTGAAAAAGTACACTAAAATAGGTACTATTTGTATTTACATGTTTAAAGCCACAAATTATTACTGATAGAAACATTTACACACTTAAAATACTGGTTTACTCCAAGTGTAACTCCATCTCTGACAAAGCTCAAGGTAAAGGGCAAAAGACTCTCAACAGAGCAGAGAATTCGGCCTGGCTGCAGGTAGTATCCTGGGGTTTTCTTGAGCATTTTAACTCTGGGAGCATCTAGGAAAAAAAACGTAGGCAAGAAGGTCACAATGATGTTGGGTACTTCTTGTTAATCCATTCAAAAGCTTCATACCTAAATCATGCCGTAAGCCCACTGTGTTCCAATTAATCCAAATCGCTAAAAGTTAACTATCTTTATTTGTTCAAAGCTGATTTATTTCTGGGTATCTCCACAGCCATTAACTTACTATGGTATTGACTGAACCTAAGACTTTGCTGATTTTAAGACAGTATTTTTTGTACTACCCAAGGTAAGAAAAAAGCAACCAAATAAGTTACTAATACAATAATATATCATTAGTTGTAGACCATATTTTTATTTCAAAAATGTAAGAACGCACATATCTTAGAACCAAATACACATAGGGTAGTTTTTCCAAAAGGAATATAAACGATAGTTTTTAGGAATCCATTAGGTTTTTGGCATTCAATTTAGGGGCTAAGCCAACTAATTTTGAATATTTTATATGAGGAAATATTGAGATTGGCTCTATTCTTACCATTCTACAACTATTAAACAATACCTATAAAGTTATTCCTAAATTTCCCAAATCACTCCCTTATATATAAATGATATATTGCCATCTTTCAACCCAATAGTACAATTTTAAAAGCAATCCTTCTGTATCTTTGTCATGATTTAAGCTATAATTCTAAAGTTTGTTTCAGAGTTCAGTCATCAGCCTTGAGAAATAGTTCAAGTATAGATTAATTAATTAATTAATTAATGAAAATGTCACCTGATGCCTCCAAATAATCTCTGATCTGTGATCTCATCTCTATATAACAGCAATATATAAATAACTAGTTTACCTATTAACTATTAATAACTAACCAAATAAATACAGTGTACACCAGTTGTTTAAAATAAACTGTCCATGGAGTAAAAGGTTTCTGACAACTATATATAAACATTTAGCTGCTTCAGATAATTTAATCAAACATATGTGTCAGGCTTTTTGAGGAGTAGAAAATGTACCAGAATTTCCCAGTTCCAGTGCTTACATTGAATAAAGTAATCAAAATTCTCAGATCTACCAGCAGTGAAACTTTGGATGTGCTAAGAAATGGTTAAGAAAAATTGTTACCTAAGTGTAAATGCCCATTAATTTGGTGACACAGTAACAATGTGACAATATTGTCTTTGATTTTATAGTCCATGATGTACCTATGGAACCACATCAGCCCCTTAAACTATCAATATTACAGTGGTTAATAAAATGGTGTCTCACCTGGGACAATACTAGAAAAGGAAACACTTGATACTCTCTGGAAGAGGTAATCATCTTTATCATAGCCTGTTACTTTGAGAAAGAAAGCTTCATTTGGTGGTATAAAGTCGGAAATATTCCATATGCCAAAAGGTTTTCGATCTGGGTAATATTTAACAGGAATGATCTTAAGAGAACTTCCTGAGATACTCAGAAGTTCAAGACGATCTACTCTAGCTGGAATGGAAATTCCGGAAGTATTCAGCAGCACATAGGTAGGTATTCCTATGAGAGAAAGATTTTGTTATCATTTACAAGTAACATGTAGTTGAGGTTATATATCAAATAAGTATTTCATTATAACAACATATGAGTACCATAAGGATGAGTACTATAGACTGCCCTATAAATTGTGGACCAGTGGTAGAATTGTTTCTACATAAAAGATAGTTTGTGCATGACCAGAGAAACTTAGGAAATAGTAGGGAATTATTTTTATAGTATTTTAACTGTCTTTATATGTAAAAACTTAGAATTGTGAATATTTTGTTATAAGATGTTTGATTACATGAATAGTTTTAAAGATTCACTATTTTGTATCATTCTAGAAATGGCAGCCATAAAAATAAATGAACAATAACCAGAAAAAAATTTGTAAGAGTTACAGTGTGATTGAGCTTTCTTTTCAGCTATGAAACTATAAATCTTAATGAATGAATAAAATTAGAGAAAGAACAAGTTTAGAAATCAACAATAATTTTATCTTTGAATATACAATGATACATGGTGTGTTTAACTTTTCAGTTATATACACAAATTTCACCTTGACAAGGCAATTTATAGATTTTTAGTAAGAAAAAAGTCTCAATATCTATGTTAGTAGTTCCCAAAATTGAGTAAGTGTAAGAATCAATTGAAGTGCTCACTAAAGTACATATTTCTCGGCTCTAGCTTTTGTGGTTCTAATTCAGGAGGTATGGAGCAGGGCCCAGGAATCTAATTTTTTTTTCCCCCCAGGCAGGGTCTCGCTCTGTTGCCAGGCTGGAGTGCAGTGTGCAGTCTACAGCTCACTGCAGCCTCAAACTCCTGGGCTCAAGGGATCCTCCCTTCTCAGCCACCCGAGTAGCTAGGACTACAGGACTCCAGCCATGGCCAGCTAATGTTTTTGTAGAGACAAGGTCTCACTATGTTGCCCCAGCTGGTCTTGAACTCTTGGCCTCAAGCATCACCTTCTGCCTCAGCCTCTCAAAGTGCTGGGATTACAGGTGTGAGTCTCTGCACCTAGCCAGGAATCTTAATTTTGAATAAGCACATTGAGTGACTTTGATATGACTGGTCTTGGGCCTACACTTTGAGAAACAGTGACTAGGCCAAGAAAGCAATCACATTTAAAGTAAAGATGCTATGATTCTCCCCATTACAGTGATTTATGTGAATAGCTGTAAAACTTGGTAAATTTACTAATAACCATTTAATTGTACACTTAAAATGGAGTAAAGACATGATATGTAAATTACACTTCAATAAAGATTCTCAATTTTATTGAACACTACAAAATTATAAAATAATAGTCGGAGACATATTCCATACTTGCATATCTATTATGCCAATTTAAGTAATATGCACCTACAAACCTTGCACTGGTCTGCTGACTGTTGTTTTGAAGTCCAGGGTGGGCTTTCGGGAAAAGCCAGCTCGGAAATCGATAGTACTGAGGCCAGTGATGCGAACAGAATGCCTTCCACTGCTAGAGGTCTGAAAATGTTTAATGACAAACCCAGTCAGCAGTTGATCCAGGATGCTGGTCACACTAAATCATAACCAGTATGGAAAATCGCAGAATGCTTAATTAGAATTGATATCCAATAATTGAGGCTCGGATCTGGATATTCTAAACTTAACCGTGATTCCATTATTTTAAATGTAAGTTTTGTAGTATGTGTCCCATGAGGACTGCTCCAAAATACAATTCAGTAATATATTTCATACCTAATGGCAAAATATATAAGTGTTTTGTCACTAGTGAATGGCCTTTAAGTAAATCCGCAAAAGTTCCAAGAGGGCATGGATCTTTGTTTTGCTCACTGTTGTAACACGGTAAATGTTCAGCAAATATTGATGAAATGAATGAATGAAGACTAAATCTTCTGTCATAAATAACATCCAGGTCCAATTTTGGAAAATATTTCCTTTTTCTTTGTCTCTAGGACATTACAGCCAGGATAAAGAAACGAGGTGACCATTTTCCAGGTTTCAGCCAACTGGCATCCTCAGCTCAGCAGTGTTCTAGCAAAAGTAACTCAGTGTTTTCTAATGTACACATATGAGAGGTAACATTCATAGGGTGTCAGACAGGTGGGAGGTAGGAGGAGGGGATGGATATATTCACACCTAATGGATGTGGTGCACACCATCTGGGGGATGGACACTCTTGAAGCTCTGACTCGGGTGGGACAAAGGCAATATACGTAACCTAAACATTTGTACCCCTGTAAAACTCTGAAATAAAAAAAAAAACTTAAAAAGAAATAAAAAAAAATACAAAGGTAACTCAGTGTGTGTTAAAAAAGCAGACTCCTGAGCTCCAGCCCAGATTTACTGAATCAGAATCTCTGATCATTGGAGAATACGAATATTCAAAACTACCAAAGACTTATGAACAAGAGTTCAACATTATTTTATTATCTTGATCACCAAGAGTCTGTTTCAAAATAATATTCTTGCAATAATGCTAGCATTTAAGTAGAAGTAGGAGATGGGAGAGAAAAAAAAATTATATAACACCAGGATGAATCTCAACTACTCTCAACACTGACAAGGCACATATTAAGGTATCACAGCAATGACAGAATGCCCTAGAAATAGATACACACACACACACACACACACACACACATAAGAATCTAGTGAACAGCCAGATAAAGTTACACCACGGTTAAAGATGGGCCACCTCCAGAGCTCTTCAAACTACACTGTATTCCTTGTGGCTCCTTGTTATTTGGCAATGTGGAGAGGAATAAGGAAAAGCTACGTCCCTGTTGCTACCAACTTTCTTCCTCATTGAGCAGAATCTGCAAGAACTCAAAGGTAAAGAAAATGAAGGGGAGAGAAAGGAAAAAAACACATCATCCCGAAAACAATATTACTATATTCTTAGCATAAGTGATGCTGCTATTAATAGTTACTATGATTCTCATTTGCATAAGGGTTACAAAAGATTGTGCATGTAAGTTTAGGGATTTCCATACCACCACATATTCCATTATTTCTAAAGGAAAACATGTTATAAATTCCATATAATAGATTAAAAAGAAAACTATAGATCATGACCCAATTTTAAATCAGGGATTTCCTATAGAGTTATAGAAAACCTTGCTGAGTCTAATATCAACTTCTTTAGATAATGCAGAGCTTTACTGAAAATACGGATTTCATGTAAGTCAATCAAAATACTCAATATTATGATGAGTTGATTTAGATTTATCACTGACATGTATTACCGTTAGTTGCCGTGCTGCTCAGAAAGTCCCTTATGATTAAAAAGCTGTTGAGGTTGCAAGGGCAAATATGACACATAATTTGCCAAACGACTGCTACCAAGTGCTAATCATCTTGCCAAGTTCTGTGTATAAATCTACTGACAAAGGTCCTTTTAATAAAAAGCACTACTTACTTAATAACATTTGAGTGAAAATGTTAGAAATTATGCAAGTGTTTGAATATATGTTGTCTTCTATTGCTAAATAATATATTAAAAACAAAGCAGATTTGATGAATAGGGAGACCCTTATAAATTGTATAAAATAACTTTGACCCTTGAATTACCACACTCATTAACAAAGTATGTGGAAATAAGAATGTAGGCTTACTCTTCTCTGAGCAATGCTAACATATGAAGGGAAATAAGTTAAATAACAAAATATCTTAGTTTCAAGTTTCTATATTATACTGTAAACAGTAGGGATGTCTGCATAAAAGTGTTTGCAATTAAAAGATATCTCCAAGTGAGTGTGTTTTTATATACTTTTGGATTAACCAGGGTAATGGGAACAAAGGAAATCCCAAATAAACCAAAATTATGATTTAAATATTTAATAAAAAGAAAAAATTTAAGCTAATTTAGTTTAAAATGACCACTGATATTAATTCATGCATTTGTTAATCTTTAGTCGTTTCTTAAAGATTACAGTACTTGAACAGTATTTTAGAAACACTAAACATCTCATTAAATTTCTTCATGAGAAAGTGCCAATAGTTTGATATCTATTAATGTTAACTATTACTTTAGTCTGTTTCTTATTTGAGATCCCTTTTTAAAATATTAGAATAATAGGAACAAAAAGATTCTATGTATAATAATGGTAAAACTAACAAGTAAATAGAAGAAAGAGGAGAAAGAAATACTAACATCTACAAAATGCACACTATGTATTAAGCCTAATCTTTTACACAAATTATCACTTTTAATCCTCAGGAAAGTCCCTATAATAGAGTACTATTATTATCTTCATTTCACAGTTCAGGGAGGTTGAGTAACTTGCTCAAAGTAACAGTGAAGCAGGTGGCAGAGCTGGGCTGTGAACTCAGTGAGGGTGCAGAAACCAAACTCTACAGCTACCCCATGAATTTCACATGATGATTTCAATAAATTCAACTATATTGGTTTGAGGGTAAAAGTTGAAATATGTTGAACTGCTCTGCACCACAGGAGAGCCATATGGAACCCCTGAGACTATACAGAGGACAGAAGCAGAGAAATGTGATGGGCAAGTAAAAAGGAGGGGGACACAAGCTGCTGCAAGACACAGCCCCCATATCTACAGGTAAATCTACTAAACTCACAAAATGCTTGTTGTTGATGGATTTCCTGTGCAATTTTGAAGTGGCTGGGTTTTGCCCTGCATCAAAGTACAAAAGGTTAGAATCAACACAGAAATAACCAGGAGGCAAGAAAGCCATGACAAAGTAAGCATTTAGGAAACTGCAGAAACGTTGGGAGAAGGCTTTGAATTCTCAGAAGTTGTGAACCTGTTAGAGTTGGAGGAGAACCAAATGATGTGAAAGTCTTGGAGGGGCAAAAACAATTCAGCTGGTTCTGCAACTGAATCAAGCAGGAAGGCAGCCCAGCCATATTTATTCCTCTTCCTTTCCCTTCCAAATGATTTTAGTTATCTTAGTATCATCTTCTATATAGGTAACAAAATTAACGAGGCCAAAATTATTGTACTAATATTTTTCTACTTGGTCTTTCATATCATGTAGATTCAACCTGTGACTTATATTAAAATTAGAATGTGACTCCAAAAAGCATTTCTCCACCACAGAATATCTTAAAGTATCACTCTTGCATAGAGCTAACTAACCTTATGGCTTCTGCAGTTAAGAGGGAAATCTAGGAGCAGTGTACTGGCTCAGAGCACATAACCGGAAAATTCTAGACACTAGACCTGGACAGGGTTTATATGTGCCAGAAATTCTGAGAGTTGTGTTTCAAATAGTCAATTTAATTATACAAGTTTTAAAAGTTCATAATGAGCTTCATTACCACTCTGAATGAGGAATATCATCTTCACCAAGTCGTGAAAGGATCTGAGTCAGGAATACACAGGCTGCTGCAGTGCGAGCAGAGGTGAGACAGTCAGAGTTTGGCAAAGATGTGGTTATACTAGATTTATACTGGCATCCTAAGATTGCAAATAAGTAGCCTTGACCGACAAAGTTGTATAAAAAAAAAAAATGAGGAGCAGAGTGGCTCAGAGTCTAAGCTTCTGAATTGGAGTAAGACTACCAGGAATGAAGAAGTGGACCAGGCTGAAGTACCACAGAACAAGCACCATGGAGAGCTCCAGTGGAAAATTATTAATAGTTGCTCCTTTGAGATCTCAGCTCAGATCTTTCTGGTCAGCTCTACTGTAGATGGATTTACTTCTTAATTTAAAAGGTGAAGGCCTGTTACATACCCGCCTATATTGAAAGTCCCTTCAGGGCAGTAACTATGTCATATTCATCACCTACAGAAATTTACTCAATAGTCATTTAATAAGTATGGATTTAATAAATGACATTACAGCTATCCAGCTGCCCGGTGTTGATGTTTTTCCTTAGATTCTCCTAAGACCAGCTAATGTCAGATTCATCAAGAATTCATTGAATTTTTCTAGATGTACTATGCTAAGCATTTTCACATGTTAGCTAAAATAATCCTTTACATCCAAAGATAATTCTATAGCACCATAAAGAAAAAAAAGCTCAAAAAACTGATTACTTTCCTTGGTTTAGACAGCAAATTAAATGTCAATTATTCCAAGTTCAATGCTCTTCCTATAGTACCTCAGTCTATGCATAGGATAACATATCTCTGGGTAGATTTGGACCCTATGGCATAGAAAACAATAACATTCTCCAACTATTTGTTTACCAGACTACATTTCTAAGTGCCCTTTCAGTTAGGAGGGGTCAGGTCAGTAGGGTGTTGTTGATAAACTCCTCTCAAAAATGAAAGACCTAGTTTTTGGCATTTTTCAATTTCCTTAGTGTAAATACTCCCATTATGGCTGATTTCTGGCTCTCAGTGTGATGTCACTGAACACAGCATTAGGAAGAAAACTGCATAATTCTCCCTCCATGAGCCATTATGAGCCAGCCCCTGCATACCATTAGGCCATGATAATAGTTCTGGTCAATGAGTTATAAAGGGAGTGAAGTGTGGCACTTACAGGATGAGAAAGAAGGAACACAAATCCCTCTTTTTATTTATTCAGTGCACATTCTTCAGGTTTTTCTCCCACTAAAGTGACAGGAGGCTGCATATTCTAAATCACGGTGGAGCCTCCATTAGCTTGATTGCCTCAGTGGCTGAGGAAAGCAGAACATCCTGTCAAACCCCTCTAGTATTAAATGTGAAACCTGACCTGTTATCAATTGAATTAAAATTTGATTGATAGAGTTGGTTTTTATTTCTCTCTCAAAAGAGTTGTTTTATAAAATAGCAAATATATCCAATGTAAAAAAGATAAAAAACAAAAAAACTTCATCTATCTGAATTAAAAGAAAGTAAAAATACAATCAATGTACACTTTACATATTATCAAGAGAATAACTAATTAACCTATTCATGTGCCAGAAGCTAAGCAACTTTACCAACATCCCATTTAATCATGACAATGTTAAGTGGCCATTATTTCCCCGCATTTTCCTCAAATTTAGGGAATTTAAGTAATTTCTCAAAGATTAAATAGGTATTAAGTCATCAATCTTGAATTCAAATAGATATCCAGCTCTTTTCAAAGTATTTGCTCTTAAATGGTATAGCATTCTTTACAAATTAAAGAATATGATGGTTTCAATCAAATCTTTGTTAAGAACCTTCTGTGAGCTAGGCATTGTACCAGACACAAAGATACGATAAAGCCAGCTACATTTAAATATCATTTTATTGGGCATTGTGCATTTGGAGAAATGTGATGATAAGAACAGAAATGTATCCAAAGCATAAAATAAATTCTTTTTACATATATGTTCACACATATACATAAATACATTCATATATACCCAAGTGTATCTGTGACCTAACTGTACAAGTATCTTTTTTATAAAGGAAGCATTTAATTTGGTTGACAGTTTTGATATTGGCAAGCCAGTAAACTGGGAAATTTTCCAGGAAAAATCCACCATGAAACATTTCATTGACCCAAAACATTAAATTAATGCCACACCTAATCTATTTAAATAACACACCTGGTGTAGTCTACAGGCTCTTTCAAAAGAGTCTCCAGGTGAGAATAATAGGAGGCCAGCGTAATAATCTTCTTGTGTGGTCTTTTGTAAACTTGAGATTGATTTAATTATGATTCCTAAACAAGCCTATGCCACTTGAGTATGATTTCTCAAATATCCTTACCTGTAGAAAATTCATTAGTAGGCTCTGACAACTAACATAACTATCCAAAAACAAAATATTTCTACTAGTCTCAGAATCTCAAGATAATCATGTGGTTGGGTACATTCCCTTCTCTACTTGGAAAATTATCCAAAGACAGTTTATCTAAATTTGCTTAGTGGAAACATAACCCAGGGGATGTGTTAAATTATATGATCACATTGATAATCCTAGACTAATAGAAACATTTTGTATCACCTAAACCCATTGGGTGCTAACAATTATTTAATGACTTTATAGGGAATTTTCCTTAAGAAGTAGAGAACAAAATTTGGCCCAAGAGTTTCTGTGGTTATATTCAAATACTCTATACATAGATACAGCTGCTTAAATGGAAAATTCATATTGCTTCTCAGAAATAAGATCCAGGATTTTTAGCTTCTGTACAAATGGAAATTTTGAAGCATAAAACAATCTTCTTTTCTGTTTTTAATAAAACTTTATGTTCTTTTCAGTTAATTCTTTTTAACATGCTTTACCTGCATCAGAGGCAATCTAAAACATTTGAGTCATTTATATGAATTATGCAAATGAGTTGACTCCTTGTCTCTGTTTAGTGAAAGTGCCCTAATATGTCACAGTAAAGTACTTAGAAAGGAAAGCACAAAAGAAAAAAAAACTGCCACTCTCTTAGCATTTTAAATCATGAACTCATTAGTGTTCTGTGCCAGTATATCCACTACAGGCTAACTAAACCAATTTTTCTGCCTGCTTCCCTAGATATCACTAGGATAAATATATTAATTTTTATTCATAAATATTTCTATAGCTCTTTCTCATGCACTGTGGCACATACTAGTGACAAAATCTGGTCTATAGTTAAATAGGGAGAGAAAATCTGTACAAAAATACAAATGATATAAGGGAGAAATTAATCCAAAAGGGAGATGCAGAAAAATCCAGTAGAAAGCCAGAGGGAAAAGAGAGCATTTTAGAGAAAAAAAAATCTGATAAAGCTTGATGAAAATTTAGTCATTCGAACTGAACCTTGGGAGATAGTTATAAGTCAGACTTCAAGGAACGACATTCTAGAGAGAAAGAAGAGCTTGAAAGAAAGCATGTGGTAAGAAAGCACGGTTGGGGGAAGGAGGGCGTACAAAATTGTATTGGACTAGAGTGTAAAGGCAAGTGATGGGAGATAACTAGAAAGACTGGCTAAGGCTCAACTGGGTGGTCCTTGAATACCATGGAAAGGACAAGTAATAGATAGACTGTTCCCCACACTTTGGATAAAAACTGTTATGTGAAAATCCAAAAAGCCATTATTAATTCTGCTGATAAAGCAGACCTTTTCCAGACAGCAGAGGGCAGGGGAGATAGCACCAGGAATACACTATCTAATCTCAGACACTTCTTGAGAAAGAGCAAATGTGAAACGTTTATCATTCATGAGCCATCCAAAAGGGAGCTCCAAAGTCAACAGCAATATTTATGTCAGCAGATTCAGTTCAATTTCCTTTGCACCAACATGATACATTCTTTTGGTATTTCATAGAGGAGCAAAAGAAGTTTATTATTTTTAAGCTGCATTGTAATGCTTATCTTTTGTTTAGTTGTTGTTACCATTAATCCTACACTAAAAATGGTGTAAATCAGAACTGGAAGCTCTTTTGGTAAGGACTAGATATAAATTTAAGATAATATGATAATAGATACTGTGTCCTTTATTGCTCCCTTAATTATAGGAGACGAAGCTTAGAGACTAGTCTAAACAGAGTTCTCATCACCTCATCACCCTATCTTTGTTCTCCTTTCTCACAGACTAATCCTTGGTACTTCTCTGTTCTAATTATTAATTAAAATGTGCTTAGTGTCCATTAAGTAAGTAGCGCAGAACATGGCCAAGAGCAGAAACTCAGTAAATGTTTACTAAATGGGTGACTGAATGAATAGATGTGTTTGGCACAAGGCAAAACAACAGTCATGCAATATCCCTCCTCTAGGCAGAGTCTTACTAGAGGAAATACCACTGGTAACAATACAAATCACCTGAAAATAGGTTCAAACCCTTCACACTAAATTGCTAATGACATGGAAGAACAGCATCATTTGCACATATTTCCAGTTGATAATGGATTACTTAATGTCACTATTCAGAAAACAAAAAAAATTACCTCAGTGGACTTGCTAGCTCAGGACACTGCTGGCTTACGCCATGCTTAAATTAAAGTATTTAGGAGATGAACAGACTCAACACTTCATATGTTCCTTCCTGCTGTGGTCACAGAAAGTCAGACTCAACACTAGTGATATATTGGGAAGGTCGGTAAAAATAACTGTAACATCAATTTGGTCACATTTATTTAAAATATAAATATTATAGCAGCAAAACACTCCATCATTGTCAATCTAATGCACTCAATAAATACTGAGCAGCTACTGTATGCAAGGAACTGGGTGAATAAAACAGGCAGGTAAAACCATTTCTGGTCCATTCATTAGGAAATTACTAGATTTTCTTTCACATTGCCTTTTCACCCATGTCCTTATATTATCCACCTTGAAAAAAATCTGTGCTACAGTTTCTATTTTCTCTACAGGGATTAGAGTGCTGAGAATAAAGAACTGATATCCTAGGATTTGAATGGAATTACAATGTAAATATTCATTCCTTAAAGTGAGAAAGTTAATGCAGATATTCTATAAAAAAAAAAAAACCAGCCCACATGAAAAATGGCTCCTCAAATTTCTATGGCATGTCACCTCCACATTTGTTCACAGCAGCTCTATGATTTGGATTATGATCCCATTAATCTCATTTTATGTAAGATTGCTGAATCAATGAAAGAGTAAATAATGCATGGGGCATCATCATCTGAGTTCTCCCAAAATAACTCCAGAGTGAGTTGTTTATTTGAGAGATGCAAGGGATGCTAACAGGCAAAAGGGAAGTGATACAGGAAAGTGAATAGGCCAATAAAGGGTATGTTTTTAAGCCTGCTCCCACAGTGGATGCCTGGAGTTTATTCCTTCAGGGGCTAAAAGCTGCTCCTGAGGGGTATTAATTCCTTAGCAGAACAGCCTTCTCCTGTTCTAGAAAAAACCTCTCAGACAGAGAAATGCAGATACTGGATTTGGAAGTAGGCCAGAGCACACTAAAAAGTCTGAGAAATATTGGCAAGTCACTCAGAGCATCTGCTACATGCACAATTCACATGAGAACTAGATCTCTAATATACGGTATCCTAAATTTCAAGTGTATATTTTTTCCTCCTCCCTGCCAAAATACGATGCTTTCTTAGAGTAAATATAAACCATTTAAGATAAGTCTTGGATAAAGACACCATTTTGTGTTAAAGAAAACAGTGACTATAGATTCACCCAATAACAACAGCCAACAGTACTTGAATACCTGCTTTGTAACAGAAACCATGCTATGTATTTCATGTGTATCATCTTAATTCTCAGCCCAATTCTGTGAAATAAAAGATCGTTAGCGGCATTGCCACATTACAGAGGAGGAAAGCCAGGCATAGAGAAGTTCGGTTCCCAAGACAGTATAGCTGTTAAGAGGAGAGTTGAGATTCAAACCCAAGCAGTCCACACCAGAATCCATGGCCCACACCATTATTCTCTATTGGCTCCATCTCTGGTTATTTTAGAAACAGAAGGGTATAATAAAATGCATTTACAGATCTGATGACAGGAAAACTATCCTGGAATTTTAAGTGTATCATGTGGCATCGATGATGCTCATAGTATCAAAACTTAACACTTCCAAATTCATGTGATCACAAGACACCTCCTACAAATGAACTATGTATACTGTTTTTTTATTAAAAGTTCTCCCCATGTTTGCAAGAGTATATATAAATAAACTATTGTATATGTTTCATAAAACATGTCAACATCAAAATAAAATAATAAACAGACTTTGAGAAATAATAGCACCTTCACTGTCCACATCCCAGCCTCTGGCTCTTTTACATTCACCACTTTGGCAGAGTTGTGGATATTTAATAGCTCATTCAGGCCAAATCCCTTTTTTATCAGCTTCCCTGAAAGACAAGCATAAAGGTAAAAAGCATAATCTTTCTCTTACCTATGTATACTAACTAATTTAACACTACATAAAACTAAGAGCATGGTCAGATTTCAAATAACACAGACACGTTTTTTACTAAAGTATGCTGCAAACTAACCCAAAGAGCCTTTATTCTCTATTCTGGGGCTAAACTGGAGGGCATTCCACTTTCAGTATCTATTACCTAATGGACATTTGTGCCCCAACTCAAAATATAATGAATATCTGAAATATACTTAATTTTAGGGTTTCTGGACATTGGAAACTGAAGTAACAGATTCCCATTTGTTATGCTGATTTGGATGTAAAATGAGAATAACAATTGGCAGACTGTCATCATATTTCAGGAAGCCAGCCTAGATAACAACTACTACAACTACCAAGAATTTACATGCAGTCACTAGAGACATTTAGATTAAATAATGGCAAGTACAGCAACCCAGAATAAATGTCTTTTTGGAGATCGCTCAAGGTATTACTAACATGAGAGCCCTGGGCATATCCTTCCACAAAGTGTAAAACCCTAACCAGTTTTCCATGAAGCACAGAAGGCTTTTATCTGTCATAGGAATAATTAGAGGAGGCAGTATAATGAAGTAGCATGATACCATCCCCTACTGACCTGAGATGTATCTAAAGTATCTTGCCATCAGAACTTAGAGAGGAAGAGAAGTAAATTGGAATTAAGCCATAGTCTAGTTATTCACTTCACTTTTGTCTTTCCTATGGACTACTCCTGTAGTTATATAAACAAATAAGATATAAGCATCCTATGTAAAATCAAAAGTTTTACAATCATGAATGCCCAATAACTTTTTAAAGCAGTAGAAACATAATGCAATGAGTACAGGTACTTTTAAGTATTCAGGTAGTGGAAAACGCAAGTCTTTCCCGGGGAACATGGATGTTATTACAGTAGAATGCTACCTCAACAGAAAAATCCACTTATAAGGCCAAACCTGTAGAAGTTTTCAAAAAGAGGTTTCTCTTGTTTTGTAAGTTCCAATGTGTTTGCTAGTGTGGATATGGCCTCTGAGGAAAATTTCATATGCTATTTCTTTTAGGAATTAGTTATTTTCTTCTAAGACTTCAGTAAGAAAGCTTGTTACTCCTCCTCCCCATTTATAAATATTCACAAATAGAGGACAAAAATGCAACTAAAGTCATAGTGGAAATACAACTATTTCATAAATATCAATAGGTAAAAAATATTTCTAAATAAAAATATTAAGAAAAGATTAAAGAGTTTTATCTTTACTAGATTGCTTTTCAGTGTAATTATCATTATAATTATCAATCAGCAATGGAATCAGGCAAATCTTATGGTTATGAGATGTAATTAAGTGAGGAAGCGAAGTGAATTAAAAGATTCCTCTGCTAAGAATAAATATTTGATTTTAAACTCTGTCTTCTGCAAAATTAAACCTTATCAAGAAAATGACATAATGAAAAATCAGACAGCTTTTTAGAAGGAATTTTTAATGTGATTCATTTAAAAATCACATAAAATACTGAATTTTACAGAATAGATTACTATAAAATATCTCCTCACAGATAGATTAAGAAAATATAATTGCAGGTTTAATTTAAATATTTTCCTCTGGATAATTTAACTACAATTAATTTACTGAATCTAATCTGTTTAAATATTAGGAGTTTTAGGTATTTGAAGCTCACTTCAACAATATTTCAGATTTTTAAATTGTTATCTTTTCTTAAACATCTTCCCTAGCCACTTCTGAATGTATTGAATTTGTTCATAAAGTTAGCATAAACTTGACATAAATGTGCAAAAAGCCTTTTGCCTCCATGGCTTTTGTATTTTATTGGTTCTCACCTAAAGGGTTGCGAATTTCAATCATTGGAGAAGGACCACTCAGAGACACAGTGACCTCTTTTAGGCTGGGGTCAAAAGGAATTTTCCAAGTATTTACAGCATGTTCCAAATGATCTGTGGATAAGAGGTGAACTTTGGAAGCCTGCACTGCTTCTTCTACCCATTTTAACACCTAGAAGAGAAAAAGAGAAATGTGAGTGATATCAGAAAGCATTTATAGTTTCTTACCATTGCTGCCTCAGGTGCCTTGGGTAATCACATGACTCAGGTGCTTCCTGGACTGGTGTGAGGTTTATTTCAGTCATTACTGAAGACAGGACTTTTCCTACCTCAGGTTATTTGCAAATTCAGAATAAAATGTCGGTTTAACTTGCATTCAAATTTCAACTTTTCTATCTCGGAATAATACATTCAAAATGAGACTACAGTGTCCAAAAGCCAGTGAAGTGAAACATACAGAGATATTACAGTTTTCTATGTCTCAAGAGAAATGAAAAGAACCTATGAAAAACATAATAGTGCCAATATTGTGAGATCCCCTTTCCTTCCATTCCTTCTTTTTAGGTTTTATTTCTTCCCAGATGCAATTTTTAAAAGATACTCACTTAGAAAATTATCAAATACATTCAATAAATTGGGCATATTAATTACTATATTATAATTATAATGGCATATTATAATACTGTATATTAATTATTGAAAAATAATTACAATGTCAGCAAAATAGTCATTTTTATGATAAAATGAATACATACAAAAATAATGGGAAAAGTAACTGTTGTATTTAAAGAGAATATAAAAATGTTTTAGGTTGGAACCAATTTAAGTAGTGTATTCTTGAAAAATAATCTCAAAGAAAATATTAAGGAATTAGGCTATAAAAGAATGTTAGTGCCTCACCATGAACAAGGAAAACTTCTGATGAGCAGAAGTATTCTGTAACAGCTAAGACAATTCCCCGTTAGACAAACGGTGCATGTCTGGAGAGGCACTGCTTAGCTGATCTTACTACAATTAGTTCTAAATCATGATTGTCTTTAATCCACCTCATCTTTCTCTTGTTCATGTACCCTTCAAGACTGTATATCATCATGAAAAATTTTGTAATTGAGCATAAGACACTGAACAGAACTGGGTATTAAGCTATAGTCAAGCTATTAAAAATAAGTGAAAACATTTTTAAGTTTCAGTAGAGATAATCACAAACCAAGTAATCAAGCAACATCTACTCTGCGGTATCTTTACTTCCTATAAAAAGTATCCTTTTCCTCTTTTTTACCCTCGAGGATAAGGACAGCAGCTAAGATATAAAATTATATAATTAGCAATGCGAGGAGATTATAATCATCATAAAATAAACGTTTATAACTCAAGGTACTTTTCCAGGTACAAAGTATTGAGCATATTTTAGTCAATATTTGGTAACTGTTTCTCTTCTCTGAGCCAGTATTTACTGAATTTTTGGCGTTTATTATATATTATTTATTTTTCATGAATCTTCTTGCCCTTGCTCGAGGGTCAAAAATCACCTCTTGTTTCTTTGTGTATCTAAAACTAAATGGTATGTTCCACACATGATAAAGATGGAATATGTGTTCATTTCTAGTCCATTACGGGAAAAAAAAATCCAAAGTGGTTTATCTTTCACTTCAGGATAAGGTTTAAAACATTACGGGTACCCAGCTGCCTGGTAACTGGGCAGAGAGGGAGTGGGAGATGAAACAGCTGCCCTCAGGAAGGCCTGGGCCTTTCCACAGACGCCCGGTGGGAGCCAGAGTCCGAACCAAAGGTGCCTATGTGGGATCCGCTGGCGGAGTTCAAAGGCCTCCCTGGTCGACTTGCAGCTTGGCCCGGGCCACCTGTGGTCAGTCTGTCCACGCTGAGGCCTGTCGGGGCCGTACCAAGAAGCAGCGCTGCAAGAGGACATTTCTCTTTGGTGCCCAGCTTGCCTCCAGCGTGTTTCCAGTTTGGCCCATCAGGAGTCGTCTGAACTGTGTTGTTTTGCCTTGTTTTTTAGTACTGCAGAGAGCTCTGGGAAATAAAAAGGGGATCTTCACTCGTCAGAGACAACCAAAAAGTGCAGCTTTCCTTCTGCGAGAGAGATGCTGGAAACCTGCCAACGAGACCAGGTACCACCGTTCCGTGGCGAAGTCACAGTGTTTGGGAAACAGCCTGTTTCCTTTTTAAAGCAAGAACTACCTCTCTACTGACGCTGCCTCTGCCCGTCCCCGCCTCCCCCAGCAAGGGGCAACTTCCACAGCAGGGAACGGGTGCTTTCTGGACTGTTGATGGCAGACCAGAAAGTTCCGGGTCTGGATTTTGTGGTAATCTGCTGGAAGGGAATGTTAGAGGTGAAAATGAAAGCTTTTCTATTATGGGAATAAAGAGTTGGCATAAAACTGAAAAAAAAAAAAGATGGAATATGTACTGATGTCAATGAAGTTGGTCATGATGATGATAATGATGTTCTTCTTAAATAAAAGATTATGGGAATTCCTAAAACAAGGAATGCTTGCTGAAATAATGTATGTAAAATGTCATCACAGTATTTCACATAGTAGATATTCAAACAATATTCGTTTTCTGCCTCCCCAATTAAATTTCCTTCTCTTTCCCTAGTTGATTGTTTTAGCAATGGCTTCATAGGCAAAGTTAAACAATCCCACTATGAAAGACAGAAAATATTTCTATAATTTTTTTTAAAAAGAGGCAAATTCACATCAGGTAGAAGAGAGCATCTGAGCACACACACAAACAGAAATACTCCAAGTATGTTATGAGTAAGTCCATCTGGCTGCAATCAAGTGTTCAGATAAAAAAAGAAGCAGATTAGGTTAGAAGCTTGTGACAGGACAAGACAATGAATGTTTGTAAAGTTAGGCTATGACATTTGGATTTTATCCTAAAGATCCCAATGAAAATTACTAAAAGTAGAGGAGTGACATACTGAAAGTGATATTTTACAAAGAAAAACCTGTAGTGTTATCACAGATGAACTGAGCAGAAAAACAAAATCTATTTCAGCTAATTATCACATAAATCAAGTGATATATTTCCTCAAAATTTAACCTTATAAAGCACTTGGAACTTTGCATACGAAATAAAGTATACATCAACACAATTGTTTAAAGAAGCAGATGCTATTATTTGAACCCATGTGAAAAATGGGTTTTTAGCCAGGTATTATGTTTAAACAGAAAAGTATAAATTGTTCTGCTCATCAAATCTGCCCGAATGGCTACAGAGACACATTGACTGTAACTAATATTTGACTATATATAGGACACATGTTTTAATAATAACAGTGTTGATATTTTTATGTCACCATAAAACATGGCTTTGAGGGTCTAACTCAAGAAAATGGAAAAGACTGATGTAGTGTCTGAGAAATCATTTCATAAATTCAACTGATAATAAATAACTTTGAGGATTATGTCTGATATAGAGACTGAAGAGAGCAAAGGATAGAGAGAAATCAGACAAATAGACAGAACATTTGTTTTAAGGAAAAGATGTATAATGTGGTCAAAAATGAATCTCAATTGAAAAGGAGAAAAAAGGATTAGAAAACATGTACCACTAAGATTTGGCATCTCAAGTTTAATAACGAAATGTAATAGCATTTAGTAAAAATGGAAATAAAGTCAATTTTTATATATATCCTTCTTTAAATTTATAGTATATCTCTGGATGGCTCCTCAAATATGTCTTTTCTTCAAATCCAATGTAGAGAGGTATGATATACTACTGGAAACCTATCCTGGTATCTATTAGCTACACCTGGAAATCACTAAGTCTTAAGCATTCATAAGAAAATCAAAGCCTTTCTAATTTATTTGCATTTTCATAAGGCAAGTGTGTTCAAATGGTACAAAATATAAGTGGACTATGGTTTACTCTTAATACCATTTCCAATTCATCAACATTTATGAGGCTTTCACAAAGGTATTACCATGTATCATAATATTACTTGTTGGGAAAGACATAGTACAGACTTCTGTCAAGAGTCTCAAATCACTTTTTTATCCACTTATAAGAAAAGTCAAATTGAAAACAGATGCAACTCATTTTATTAGAAAATACAGATACTACCAATACGTGAATAAAAGTAGGTAACCGAAAGCTACAGAATATACCGTAAGTGAGGTTTCTGGCCTCTTAGGTTGCCAGATATAAGAAAAAAAAATCTCTAACTGTCTATGAGAAATGTTCTCATGAGATTAGAAATGATCCTCTATTATGATGACAGAAGGAATAAAACTAGAATAATGTGAGAGTCTTTGGATTGTGCATTTTTATCAACACAATAAATTTTTCAAACCATTAGGGAACTGTTTATAGCATGTTAAAAGTTTTAATACAAAGATGGTTCTGTAAAGATTTGTAGCAGTTTATATCTACAAAGGGCCTTTGAGACCATCTAATCCAGCTCCTTAATTTGATAGATGAGGAAACTGATATTTGAAAGAATTCTTGTACTTTTTAAAAACCTAAACAGACTGATTCTGGCTCAACAGATAAATTTTTATATAAGCCTCTTGTGTTCCTGAAGACACTCTTGCAGTTTAAAAATTTTGTACCCTGTGTAATAATCAATACTTAAAAATCAAGTTCATATGTCTAGTCAACTCTGGAATGAGATGCAACTATTATTTTAAAGCACAAAACCAGCATACATTATTATTCATGATGAAATACAATACTGTTAAGTAGAAATGGAAGAGAAGTCGATTTTTGCATACATCTTCAACAACAGAACTTGAAGAATAGCTTTGTTTGGAAGAGCATTTCTTATGTAATGAATGACATCCAAATGAATTTCCCTAGGACAGGCTTTGTCTTCTTGATGGGAAAGGGTAAATATGGTAAGGTGTTTAACACAATGTGCATTTATTTGTATTTTTGTTGTTGTTTTTCTTTATTAGCTATCTTCCCTACTAAACTGTAAGTTCTATGAGGGCAGAGACCATGGCTGATTTGTTTATACTACAAGCCCTTGAACCTAATATAGTGCATAGGATATAGTAGATTCCTAATTAAATATAATATGTGTGGGAGGAAAGGATAAAAGAAGAAAGGAAAGGAAAAGAAGGAGGTAAAAGGAGAGGGAGAGAGGAATTTTATATCAGATCTTTACCCTCAGAGTTAAAAGTGTGCTAAAAGGTAGCATTTTAGTCTTGTATCCATTTGTGACAAAATCCTCACTGAGCCCTGAATTTTCACCATTGAAGCTGATTAGGGTCCAAGCCTGTATACGTAGTTTTAAATGTGAGCATTGGGCTGTATTTAATTTGTATTTGTTTATATAGATGATTAGCTTAGGATTTAAAATGCAAAAACATTTTAGAATTAAGCCTGTTTTTTAAAAATGGAAAAATGCATGCTTCTCAGTAGCACTGGATACAGATTTTCAAGCTCAGTGACAGTAGAAAGTTGGTTACGTGTAAATACACCCACCTGATAAGTTGGGCCTACCCTGGGAAAAATTTGTGTGATATTACTACTAATACCTGCAAGCACTTTTATAATGTTTATTACATGCCAGATACTTCTAGGAGCTTTACATTGATCTTCACAATAACCCTTTGGCATGGGTACTAGCTATGATTATCTCCATTTTACAGATGAATAAAAATGTCACAGATGCCAAAGTTCATAAGTCACACAACTAGTAAGGAGGCAGCACTTGCCTTTCGTTCTCATAATCTTGTCTTTCACATTCTATTTTCTGAATTATCATAAGGGAAAATGGCAGTTTTTAAGGGTGAATCTGAAGTAATAGCTAATGAAAAACAAAAATCGATGCAGGTGTTTTTAAAAAGAAATGGCATGGAAAACAGTGATTAGATGAGCTATATATTTTTATCACTATTTTGGCAGCAAATGTCAAGAATTGCACTATATAAAGACATTAAAGCCTCTAAATCTCTATTGTATTCGATGTGAGAAAGAATTCCTGGTTTCCAAGACAATCATTTTGTAGTGGCAGGCTTCACTCTCCTCCGACGTGGCTAAGAGTGAGATACTCCTCTGAATAACCAGGAGTGCCTTTCCCTCCAGGGTCAAGATTATTCTTACCCTGCAGTATAGCACAGAGCCCATAATTCAAAATTTTTTTAGGACTCACTAAACAATATTGATCATCCAGGTGGAAGCATGGAGGAGGCACTCAGGGATGGATCTGGAGTTCAGTTGAAAGGTCCAGGTCACCAAACTAATGGAATTTAAAGCCATGAAATTCCCATTGCAGCCCCTTCCCACCAAGAACTTAGACAAGTTCATCCTGTGAAAATAAACTTAGATATTGATACACAATGGCTCAGAATAGAACCTGAGAGTAAATCCCCCTGTGTTCTCATTGCAGGTGACTTTTAGATGACGATTTGCCTGCTTGTACACATGCCTGTGTGGGAACCCAAGTGTTCTAGACTTGCAGCTATTAGGTTTCTCATCATATTAATAGAGGTATGAGTTGGCATTCTGAGTTTGTATGACGCTGCTGTGAGTGTAGTTAATTTGAGTCTATTCCTGATGGATCCGCTCAGAGTGCTGACAAATCCAGTGTTGTAGTTCACAGATCTTAGCAAATGTACCAAAAAAAGTCACCATTTGAGGCCTTTTGAGAGTCTTCCCTTGAAAATATTCATTTATATTACTTTTCGTGTATTATGTGCCTATTTATTATAATTGGTAAAATTCTATAGTGAGCTTTACCAATAGTAATTACCCATAAACATGTGTGGTTAGTGACGCACTGTATAGCTCATAGCTCATTTTATTTCAAAAAATAAATAATTTATGTGTTATATAATTTTTTAAAAGACTTTCTGCTGCAATCAAAATTTTACCCAGTTCGTACAGAGAATATGGGTTGGGAGGGTTTCAAAATTGGAAGGGCATTAGAAAATTTGGTCTCAATGGGGACTCGAGAGAGGATTGATGAAAAGAGTGACTCTCAACTTCAACTCAATGAGCACCCAAACCTTGTGTAAAATGTCCACACCTTCTACATGATGAAAGGTTTATAATGTGCAACAGCTGAAAAATAAAAGCACACTTCAGACATTTTTGAACGGTGAAATCATTCCTGCCAGCTATTTTAAAGTGTCAAAGTATATTTCACTAATTTATCTTCATAAAATTCTTGTGTGCCACAACTTCAATGTGCTACAAATGATAGCGGAAATGTAACTTGCTAGAAAATATGCTTTATTTAAAATAATAATAGAAATACATAAAATTGACTTTATCATTCATGTCTCTCATTGAGTATTTTTTGTTTGCTTGGGTATTTTGCTTGTCTGTTTCATGTCTTTTATTTTTCTTCTACAAAATACCTGTCTATTTTAGAGTGGCCAAATCTCAGTGAGTTCAGTTGTCCCACTGAAACTCTTCCTAGTTTTAAAAAGAAAAGAAGTTGCAAAAATACATAAATATATACTTTCACATGCATACATATATGCCAGTCACAGTCTTACTCTGAAAGCAGGAAGAAGTCCAAACTATATTCAGGTGTTCTATGAGTAACAAAAACAACTCCTAGTTAGAGAAGTACTTGAGTATTGCTGATATTACAGGTTCCTGCCCTGTCTTTTTCTCCCCATTCATATCCTTTATTTATTCATCTATCCATTGATACATACATACATACACATACATATAATAAGACATACGATATAGTAGTTACATGAAATGCCATCCCACATAAATTTGGAATTACTAATCTGTAGTCCATGAATGGCTTTAGGGGCCTCTATGAACTCCCTGAAATTAAATGTGAAATCGTCTATGTATGTGGACATTGTGGGAGGAGGAGTCATGGCCAGATTCTGATAGGGAGATAGGAGGGGAAGTTTCAAAAACAACAAGAGGTAAACTCTCCTCTATAGAACAGTCTTTTGCATTACTAAACAAAATTTTTTTTTATAAAAGAAGTATCTGAACATGTTACTTAAAATAGGTAAGTTACAGTATGAAATAATTCACATTGCAAAGGAATTCTTCATTTCATAATCAAGCATAGAGCGCCTTTCAAGTGTTTGTGTATAGTCATTAAATAAAAAATTAAGAGAAGAGACTATGAGCTAAAGAGTTCTAGAGTACTAAAATAAATTTTAATTCATAATTACAAAGAAAGTGGTTATTTGCGTTGGGGCACTCTCCCTGCTCCCCAATTTTTATGGAAAGGAAGCTAAAATACAAGATTGTATGGTTTATATGTGACATGTAGAAATCCTATTAAGCCCTTACAGCTGCAGTCCCCCAGCCCCATCCCCAACTCTGGGCCGCACAGCAGAAGGTGAGCAGCTTTGAGCAAGCGACTCTTCATCTATATTTACAACTGCTCCCCATCTCTCACATCACCACATAAGCTCCGCCTCCTGTCACACCAGCAGCAGTTAGATTCTCATAGGAGCCTGAACCCTACTGTAAACTGCACATGTGAGGGATCTAGGCTGCGCACTCCTTATGAGAGTCTAATGCCTGATGATCTGAGGTGAAGCAGAGGTGGAGCTGAGGCGGTTTTGCTAGCTCTACAGAGCGGCTGCAAATACAGATTATCATTAGCAGAGAGGCTGCCTGCACAATAAATATACTTGAATCATCCTGAAACCATCCCCGCCCATGCAACCCCCTGCTGTCTGTAGAAAAATTGTCTCCCATGAAACCAGCCCTTGGTGCCAAAAACGTTGAGGACCTCTGCCTCACAGCATATGCATAGTGAAGGGTAGGAGGATCTTTCTCGAAATACCTCAAAATTCATTCCCAAGAACAATTTACTAGGGTTTACTATTATTTAGATTTAGGAACACGATTTCAACTGTGATTAGACCTATTTGGGGAGAGAACATATTCTTTGGAGCAGATAAATGTACATTGAACCCAAAAGACTGATAATGTCAATGAGGAAGAATCATGATTACCTCATTGGCTTCTAAAGGCAGACTTATTCTGGAGCCTATATCCTAAACTGGATGGTTGTTTTGATGGCTACCATTTACATAGCACTTACATGCTAAGCTCCACGCTAAAAATATTACAAATTTTACCTCGTTTAAGTTTTTCTATATCCCATAAGTATTGATATTTACATTTTTCAGTAAGTAATAGATTTCTAGTATATATAAGACTCCCAAAAAGGCATGGGACTCTAAATCCTATGCTCTTAACCATTGTGACATTATAATATAGGGTGAAGTTCTTTGTATGCCCATTACCCCTCTTTCATACGTTTGAAGGAAATCTTACATTCCAACTGGCCCAGGGAAAGAAAAAAAAAATGGAAGGAAGGAAGGACAGAGAAAGGAAAGGTGGGTGGAATAGGGAAGGAAAAAAACTACTAGATTTTGAGCTGCTAAGTCCTATTAATTTAAGCATGAGTCAACAGATTTCAAGCATAATTTTGACTATGCAATTTTCACATTATATCCTGTCTTGAGATGTATCCCCCACTTAAAATGTAAATCCATTGTCCTGTCACATATTTGTTCAGTTTGGAAATAAGAGGAAGTGACTTAGATGCATTAAATACTTAGTAGAATTTAATTAATTAAAATAGTCTCACAACAGAAATGCTTTTATCAAAGGGCTGAAAAAATCTCAGTAATCTACAGACTACAATCCTTTTCATCACTAATCGGAACCATATAGGACCAAAGAAACTCTAACTCTGCTGGCTGAGACTCCCTCACTTTTAGACAGAACTTGGATGGGCACTGCCAATATTTCTTTTAATAACTTAACTGTTTCTATGCTTCCCTGTTGATTTTCACTCACTCTGATTGACATATTCTTTAGATACTTTAGCATATTCAATCAAGTTACTGGTAAGTTTCACTGATCTCTGGGCTTTTCAGCCACTAAAAAGAGGCTTTTCTATATTTCTGCTATGATTTTGTGTTGGTCTTAGAGTGAAGTTCTCAAGGTCTCATCATATTTTCCATATTTCCAAATAGCCTCCTAAAAACTTACACCATCCTCAAAAACAAGGAGCTTTAGGAAGTATACATTCAAATGTCATATAAAAGAGCTTCAAGTGCATTTGACATGTAGATGAATTGGAGGATTTTAAAGGTCCAGTTATTTCAGATGTTCCATGAGTCATAAACGCTAGTAGCAATGTGTGCTTCAGACAGTCAAGAAAAGGAGCTATCAACGTGAACTAAAATTATTGGGAAATACTTTATAGAGATGATAAAAATGCAACATCATACAGCTTTTAAAATCTGGCACTATGTACAAAAATCTCACTAACTCTTTCCAGATTGCTTCTAATCTTTAGAAAGAACCCTTCAACTTATATAACAACCTGGATTTTACTGGTAATGTTAGCAATAATACAGGTGAATATTCACAGTTGCCAAACATCTTTAGTAAATTCCAAACTTTATTAGCTCACATAACTAAATCATCACTCCAGAGATGATAACTGGGAACAACTGTACAAATCTTAGATGTTCTATGGGGAAAAAGGAAAAGTAAAGCAAGACTCCAAATTTGGGAATGAAAGCAATGAATCAAATTAGAGAAAGTCAGGCCCATCGGAACACCAAAAGGTAATCTAGATGTCTGAAAAAGAAGAAATTTAAAAGCAAAAATGAAACAAAGGCAGGAGGACATTTTCAGCATGCTGGGGAAGAGGGGAGGAAAAAAAGAAGAAGAAAATCCAACGTATACCCTATTAAGGTCTTTGGAATAATATTACTTCTATTTATTTTAAACCTAATTATCACACTACATTAACAACTGAAGAAAGAATGACACTGATTTATGGCCTGAAAAGGGTTTATGTTAAGTCAATAAACACGTAAGTATAGTCATTTTACCAAATAGTGGGTTCTGTGCCAGATACACAAAGGTGACAAAGTATGTTCCCTACCTATAGTAGTTTGCAAGACCAGATTCAAACAATTAGAGCACATACCCATTTGGCATTTGACACCAGAAACTAGGATAACATCCTCTCTGTTTCACTGCTAGTAAATGGTGTTTGGGGCAGGGGGACAGTTTTGGATTTCTACCTGAAGAGCAATGGAGAGATGTCTCACAAAAGATATCAGAACATAAATGTTCCCCCAAATACCTCCCATTCAGGGACAGACCCAGGTTGTATGGGCCTAAAGCTTACACAATTTAGGAGCCCTTTTTAAAAAAAAAGAAAGAATACAAAATTCAAAATCACAAGTACAAAATAAGTACAAAAATATTCACCTCAAATGAGAAAATAGTTCACATACATTTCAAACTGTATGAGGCTGACAAATACTACAAATCTCATGAAATCTAGAAATTAATAATAATTTTGTTATTATTACCTGACAAGACTCTATGTCACTTTTTCCCCAAATTTGGCTGCCTAATCCCATTCCCATGACAAAAAAAATTGTAATATTTTCTGCAGAAGGGATAGAAAGATGATTCAGTCTTTTCTCTAGCATCGTTTATCACAAAAATTTATTTTTATTTTATTTCTTTTTATTTCAGCATATTATGGGGGTACAAATCTTTGGGTTACGTTTGTTGCCTTTCCCCACCTTACCCACTGGAGTCAGAGCTTCAAGGCTGTCCATTCCCCAGACAGTGCGCATTGCACTCATTATGTATGTATATACCCATCTC
>CAUYRT010080064.1:0-16898 GCA_963574885.1 Lepilemur ruficaudatus | reverse complement strand
TTAATAAATCCTGACCAATTTTCTTTTGTTTGTACTCACACCCACTTCTGGGCTTGCTTCCCTCCCCTACTCTGGCTCTAATTATTTTGAAGCAAGTCCGAGACATCATGAGAGTTCATCTGAAAATGTTTCAGAATGTAACACCTTAAGGGACAAGGAGTGTCTTTTTATATAATCACTGTAAAGTATAACTCTTCCGCAAAGCAACAGTAACTACTGAATATCATGAAATTTTGTTTTCAAATATCTCTGATAATTTCACAATATTTTAGCATGGTTTGCCTCATGCTATCTAAAATGTTGGCAATTCTGATACCCAACCCTTCCTATCTCTTTCTGTCTGATTTTTCTTAGTAGCATGTGTCATTAATACTATATGTATCATTTGTAAGTATGTTTAACATCTGTCTCCCCAGCAGGACAATATCTGGCATAATAATTTACTATCAATTTAATTGTTGAATAAATGAGAAGCTTAGAGTTTGATAATAAATCCTAATTTTTGCTAACCAATTGTGAAAGTACAAGAATAATAGATGGACTAGAGTCTTGTGATGCCTGGTAAACCTTTGCCCTCTTCTATCTCTCTCTGTTTCTCTCTCCCTCCATTTCTCTTTCCTTCCCTCCCTCTCCACAATGGACATGTATATGTGAGAGATGCACAAATATGAGAATGTAATGCTTTGAATAAATATGAAACAAATACCACATGTAGAGTGAAGACAATAATAGTACAAAGAGAATTCAAGGGCCCACCTCAGCTGTAGACATGATCCACTGAAGCATTTCTCTGCCTGTTAGAGTTGCCCTGAAAGCTTTTCCTAAGGCCAGTGTTGGTTTGAGGATAGGGAAGAATAAGGTGAGTCCTGGGCATAGTGACCCTGCCCTCCGCAGGCCAACAGTACAAGGGGGTGATATGACAAACTTCTCAGCTTGTGCTCAAGGAGTTTATGGAAAGATCCCCCATCCTACTTTATAATGCTCATTCAGAATTATAGTCTGGACTTTAGAAGTTCTACAAGCAGGAGATAGATTGATAAACTACTCAGCTGAAAACACATGCTAGCCTTCGGGGAAAGGGAAGGGCAACTGGAAGGGCAACTATGAGGGTAAAGCCGTGAGCCCAGAGGGCAGAGCTTCAAGCCCAGAGGTCTGAACTGTAGACCACAGGACTATTCATGGTCCTTAAAACCTAATTTCTTTGCCTAGTTGGTGTCAAAATATCTTGGGACTGGTGACTCATTTTTTTCTTTCTATTTTGTCCCTATTTAGATGATAGTGTCTATCACTAGTATCTTATGCCTATTCCACTATTGGTTTTGGGGAGCAGATAACTATTTTCCTGCTTTTATAGATCCACAGATAGAGAGCAATTTTGCTTCTGGATAGATCCCACCCAGACTCTAACCTGTACCTTATTTAAATTATTCAGCTGATGTGATTTGAGACTTTGAACTGATAAGACTTAGAGGAGAACTTCCACTCTGAATTCATTTAGTCACTTGATATATTTGGGGATGTTGGGATGGGATTAATTCATTGTCAACCCATGAGCAATCTACGTGAATGTTTGGGGTCCAGAGAGCAGACTGTGGTAGGCACATAATGTCCCTTCAAAGATATCCACATCCTAATCCCTGGAACATATGAATATGCTATCTTACATGGGAAAAGGAGCTTTGTAGATATGAGTAATATAAGTCCTTTGAGATGGAAAGGTTATCCTTGATTATCCCGATGGGTCCAATGTAATATCAGGAATTCTTATAAGGAAAAGAAATGTTGGCTGGGCATCTTGGCTCACATCCATAATCCCAGCACTTTGGGAAGGTGAGAGGATTTCTCGATGCCAATGGTTGAAGAGAAGCCTTAGCAAACAATGCAAGACTGTGTCTCTACAAAAAAATAGAAAAATTAGCTGGGCATGGAAATCTGGGAGTCTGAAGGAGGAGGATCGCTTGAGCCCAGGAGTTTGAGGTTGTAGTGAGCTGTGATGATGTCACTCCACTCTACCCCATGGCAACAAACAGAGACTTTGTCTCCAAAAAGGTAGAAGAAGAAGAAGAAGAAGAAGAAGAAGGAGGAGGAGGAGGAGGAGGAGGAGGAGGAGGAGGAGGAGGAAGAAGAAGGGAAAAGAAGAGGGGTAGGAGAGTCCAAAAAGAAATAATGATGAAAGAAAAAACTTAGAGTGATAAGATTTCCTACTGGAATGGGGCCATGAGCCAGGGATTTAGCAGATGAAAAAGCAAAACAATGGATTGCTTCTTAGAGCCTTCAGCCCATTCCACACATGATTTTCTTCTAATGAGACTCATTTTGGAGATTTCTGACCTCCAGAACTGTAAGATAATACAGTTGTGTTATGAAGCCACAAAGTTCGTAGTAATTTGTTACAGCAGCAATAGGAATCTAGTACAGCCATGATACGTGGTCAAGCAGACTCTATGAGGCATAAGAGAAGGTTGGAAAAGCCTTTACAGTGAAGGTATCCCTGGGGTCACTAAGGGAAGAGCCTACTTTATTACAATTTGTATAGATTCTAGTGCATAAATATTAAGAATTGTTAAATCTTCTTGTTGGATGTTCCCTTTCACCATTATAAAGTGGCCTTCTTTATCCTTTTTTACATTTGTTATTTTAAAGCCTATGTTATCTGCAAATAGTATAGCTACTCCTGCTTTCTTTTGACTTCTGTTTGCCTGGATGATAGTTTTCCATCCCTTGACCTTTAGCCAGAAGTCATCTTTGTGGGTTAGATGTGTTTCCTGTAGATAGCAGATACAGGGCTTGTGGATTTTTATCCACTCTGCCAGTCTGTTTCTCTTCAGAGGACAGTTTAAGCCACTAACATTTATTGAGAGGATTGAAATTTGAGGAAGATTTCCATTCGTATTGTTGGGTGAAGTCCTGTTGCTTTTTTTTACTCCTTGAGCCATCATGCAGTTCAAGTTCTAGCCTTTAAGTCTTTGAAGGCTTTACTTTGAAGAGTGCCTATTGTCCTGTTTGGTGTGTAAGGCAGGTCTGAGTACTTTTTGTAGGGCTGGTCTGGTCTGTGGGAATTCCATCCGAGATTGCTTGTCTGAGAAGGACTTTATTTCTCCCTCATAAATGAAACTTAATTTTGCAGGATAAAGAATTCTAGGTTGGGCTTTATTCTGTTTTAGAAGATTAAGGATGGGCACCCAATCCCTTCTGACTTGTAAGATTTGGGTTGACAAGTCTGCAATTAGTCTGATAGGCTTTCCTTTGTAGTTTATTTGTTGTTTTCGTCTTGCTGCATGGAGGATTGCTTCTTTCGCATTTACTTTGGTCAGCTTACCTAATAACCACGTGATGAGGTGATTGCCTTTTCACGTTGAGTTTCCCAGGAGTTCTGTGTGCTTCTTGTATATGAATATCAAGATTTCTGGCCAAGCCTGGCATATTTTCCTCCAATATTCAATGAAGTAAGTTTTCCAGCCCTTGTGAATGTTCCTCTTCCCCTTCTGGCATCCCTATCAATCTGAGATTCAATTTTTTTACATAATCCCACACTTCTTGTAAGCTTTGGTCTTGTCTTTTGTTTCTGTGTTCCCTTTCTTCCTCTGACTTGTTTAGTGCATAGGCATGATCTTCAAGCTCTGAGATTCTTTCCTCTGCATGATCCATCCTGTTCTTAAGGCTTTCTACTTTTTTTGGAGTTCCTTGAATGTTTCCTTCATTGCCAGATTTTCTGTTTGGTTTTTCTGTATTATTTCAATTTCTTCGGAGAATTTTTCATTCATTTCCTGAATTGTTCTGTTATGATGCGGAGTGTGAGAAAAGACCACCTAAAGACTGAAACTGAGCCAAATTATGAATCTTTAATAGCTGGGCCCAGCGACCACCCTCTGTACCACTGTAAGCAGTTACAGAGAGCAGCCCTGAGCCAAAAGAAGCAGGCTTTTTTAAAGGCAAAAACCATATCTAGAAAAGTTATCTGGTTGAGCAAGCAGGGTTATAGAAGCTAAAGGCAGCATTAATCTCAGTTAAAAATATATTCTACATCCTATTTATCCTGTTGTCTAAGCCAGAGTACATTTTATTCCCTGTTATTTGGGTACATAAGGGACTCTTGGGCGTTTTAGTGTTCCAGGGCGTCTCGGGTCTCTGGTCTAGCTGTCATTTTATCTTATTGACAGCCGTGTGAATGTACCTTCCTCCCTCGGTGTGTGAATGTATCTCCCTCGACTTCCCCCCTTTATTCTATGCTTAAGCGTACTAACGGAAGTGAGATAGCAAGTTATTTTCCATGGACCTTAACAGTTCTTATGGTTTCTCTATGTTGGGATTCAATTTTCTCTTCAATTCCATTGAGTTTTCTAACAATCCATATTTGGAATTCTTCCTCTGTCAGTTTAATCATATCATGTAAGTTGATGTCAGTTTGTGGTGATCAAGTATTTTCTTTCCAAGGTGACTTTTCTCTTTGATCCTTCATGTTTCCTGTGATCTTTTGCTGGTTCTTTCTCATCTGGGTACTTTGTCAAGGACCAGAGGTGCTGGGACTGGATTATGAACTAAATTCTGGGATTCCAGAGGAAAAATCCTTGGTAGAGCTGGGGAGATGTGCTCTAGTCCTGTATTGTCTTAGAGGAGTTTGAGCCCGTTGGGTTATCTTTGGCCTGATGTCTTCACCTTCTGCTTATAGAGTTTAGTGAGTTTGGACGCCTTGCTTAGACACCCAGGAGTTAGATCACTCTTGTGAGTGTGAGTCCACTATCAGCCAATAGATTGAGGTGGGAGCCACTCTGTTGGGCTATGAGTTTACTCTCTCTTTTGTTACTTGTGGTTTGTGTGGAGGAGTCAGTTATCAAGGTATTCCAAAACCTCTGTAATGTGCTTTAAGCCTCCAAATAGGATATATAGGTATCTCAGTCTTTGGGGAATGTCCTGCCACTCCCAAAAGTTCCTAGATTTCTGTTATTACTTTAGGTGGGGTGAGAGGAGCAACAGTTCTCCATGAGCCTAAGAGAAAATACTTCAGAGGTTGCTTGATCTGTAGCTAGGGGTGAGCTGTTAATATGTTATTCAGAGATCTTTCATCTCTCTTGCAGAGGAGCTTCTGGTGGGGAAAATCAATTGGTGCAATTGCTAAGGACTATGGTCAAGATTTTCATTCCTGAACCACAGGCCCTTAAGTTGGGAACAGTCTGATTGCCAAGGGCAAGCCCTTGTGTTCTGATCTTATCAGATGATCAAAACCAACCAGCTATATGTAGACATCACTCTGCCCCCTTTTACTTAGTTCCAAGGTCCCACATATTCAAGCTAGTCATATAGGGAAAGCGACTTTTCACCTTTCTCCCGACCTTCCAGAGCTGAGACTGTCTTGGTGAGCTGGGGGGAAGGCAATGGATGAGACTTTTGCAAGTCCCAGATTGAGAAACGCCTTTTCTCATTTTTCCCCTCCCTCAAGGGCGGAGTCTGCCTTGTCAGAGGGGAAGGTAACCTGCCAGCCTGCAGGTAAGGCAATTCCTAGGGCTACCTGGTGTCTCAGCTCAGGCAGCTAGTCTCATTCCTCCACCCCTCCAAGGGGGGGTTATCTAATTGGTATGTGGCCTAAACCTCAGGGCTGTTGGAGAAGCCCTGCCCAATGCCACTGAGGGTCCCAGACCAGGCAGTGACCTGCCTCGCCACTCGGCCCCTGCAGGGGTGGGGTCAGTCCCTTCCACACGAAACCCCAGTGGTCTGATCACCACCAAGGGCCATCTTCAACCCTGGCAAATCTCAGCCCAGACAGTGGACTCCCTCAGCCCTCCGCAATTCCCGGGAATGGAGCTTCCCCTTTGGCTGGAGGCACTGGCTATCTGGCCACAGTAAAGTGGTAAACAGAAGTCTCTGCTAGCAAGGCTGTCCTGATAGGCTGTTTCTACTGCCTTTCAGCCACCAGCGGTGAAGAGGAAGTGAAGCAGAGGTAACAGTCTGGCGACAGGGTTTCGGGACGAACAGCCTCTTTCTTAACTCGGCCCAGGGGTGGAATCAGTCCGTTCTGGCGCAAAGCACCTGGGCCCAAGTCGAAGGAGAGAGTGAATGGTAACGTCTCCCCAGGTCACAACTGGAGACACAACCTCCTTCGCAACTCCGCCTTGCCAAGACAGGCTCTGCTCTCTTGGCACAGAACGCAGGCGGCTGGGTGGGGCGGGAGACCACCCAAGTCCAGCCTGGCGAGTCCGCGGGGCAGGCCACCACACTCCCCTTTCCGCGCCTTCAAACGAGGAACCCGAGCCGCTAGAATGGGAGGACCCAGGGTGGAACCAGGGGGAGCTGATGGATTCTCTCCTTTTTGCCCTCTTCCCAATGCCCGAACTGTTCCTCCAGGCTAGGGCAGGGAAGGGGATTGAGACCGCTTTCAGAGCAACCCTCCACAGCATTTCCAGGCTACGGGATGGCGGCTGCCTGCCCGCTTAGAGCCAGCGCAGAAGCTGCCTGCAGGGCGAAAGGCTGGGCTCGATTTCCCGGGCTGCTTCCAATCTGCACACTGAGCCCACTGAGTTACAACTGTTTAGGTGCAGAAAACCACGCTCCGTCTGTCTATCCAGTGCCAGCCAAAACCTCAGCGATTTCCAAGGACAGAGTCTCCTTTAAGGTATACACCCCCCATCCTAGGCTTGGAAGCCTCCCGAAGTGAGATGTCACTCTCCGCACTCACTCCTGCGGTACCGGGAAGCATCTGCCCGGTTCAGACACTCCCCTACCCAAAGCTGACTCAGAAGAGCACAGAGGAGAGTTCAAAATGTTCCTGGCTCCAATTTTGAGTCCGCACAGCTAGTCCGCCTGCACTGCCACTTCCTGCCAACTTCAGCCACTTCCCTGCCTGTGTGGGTGTGGAGTTCGGTGGGGGAAGGATTGCCCCCCACCCCCAGAGTCAGAACACCCCGCTGCAGCTAGCCAGCCGCATGGCGTGGCAGACCCGCGCTCCCTCCCTAAGGTACACTTCCGACTCTCCAGGCTTTGCTGGAGATTCTCCGATTCACCTTTGTTTTTCACCGGTGTTTTTTGTCCCATACTGCCTTTCTGCCAGTTCACTAAGCTGATTCTGTGGAAGTGCAGTACACTCGTGTGTACTTGTCTGCCTTTTTCACCCTCCACTCTGAGAGCAGAGAGCCAGGAGGTCACCCCTAATCTGCCATTTTGCCCTTATTGGCATAGTTCTTTTTTAACCCATTACTACTCTCTTAGATTTTAAAGAGGAAGAAAAATCATATCAAGTTATGAGTTGGCTTCTGCCTGAAGATCATCAAAAAGAACTTAATAAGCATTTCAATTTCTTTGTAGAAGAAGCTTTCAATGGCAGGTAGTTTTTTATTCTTTGAACCAGAGAGTCATTATTTTAATCATACAAATGAATGGATAAATGTATTGAAATTTGGAATGAAGAAAAGAGAAACGAATGGATGGATAGATGGATGGATGTATAGATGGATGTATAGAAGGACAGCTAGATGATAGGTGGGTAGATAGATGATAGGTGGGTAGATTTGATACAGTCACTGGAAATTCTTCCTTACTCTGTACTGTCTTAACACTACGAGCATGAATGTATTTCTGTACAAAGGGAAAGGTTGTTCCTTCTGGGACTTCTTTTCTACACTTCACCTACAAACTTTGTCTGTAGTTTTTTCAACACAGAGACAAGGATACGCCCCTTAACTTCTCAACATCAATGGGGAAATCAGAGCTAATTTTTTCCTCTTTTTTTTCCTCCCTTCTTCTCATGTATATTTAAAAATAAAGGGAAGACTTATGAATATTGCATTTTCAGAAGTTGAAGATTTGGCCATGTCAATGTCTTTTATAAAACAACCAACCTGGTACAAAATGAGACATGAAACTGACTGCTTTTGCTTCATCTAGAATGGAAAGGAACAGATAATATTTTAATCTTAGAAATAAAAGAGGAAAGAAAGAAATCCATGCCTATCTTGATTAATTACATTGGCCTTACTCCTCTTCTTTCCTTGCAAGTTCTAATCAGTAATCAAGGTGATGTTCCAATCTGAATTTTTCCATAAAGCCTTTTTCCTCACTCAGACTGGGAGACCACATTCCCTCCTCCATACATCTAATCTAACCCACCCGTTTGACACTTAGCCTATATCATCTTGTACAGTGAGTTATAGATTTTAAAGATATGCCTTGTCTTTTCTCCCCCAGTTTAGTATTTTTAAGGACAAGTATGGGAAATAATGCATTAATACAGTTTTTAAATTTACTAGCTATTTTTTAAATATAATTAAGAAACTATATTCTAAAAATTTTTGTGCACTACTGAGATTATCCAAAATATCTGGCAATCATTCCTTTGTTATGCAACTCTTAAAAAATGCAGAAATGAGGATGATTTCAGGCAACACTTTCATTCTTTGACTTGAAGCTAGTCTTAAAGCTTAGGCAATGATCTGCATATACCTAGTAAGTTCTCAGCCTCAGGGCAATCCCTAACTGAAGAGGAGTGGTGCAGTGATGTACAGGTTACAATTGTGCCAGGGTATTGGTTCTCTCAGTCCTTGAAGCAGCCAACAGGCCCTTGATATGTAGAGCCCTGGCACCTATGAGCTCTGGCCTGGGCATCCTCATTGATTTCCTTAGCACGCTGGAAGACAGGATCACATTCTTTGAAGAAAAGGAAGGGAAAGCTTTGTAAGAAGAAAGGTCCCTGGAATAATAACATAGGCAAAGTCTTAACTCAACGTCAGTAAAGCTTTGGCACTTTCTTCTCTGACTACTCTAGTCTACATTGAAGTGGAAAGGCTCATAATGTGTTTCAAAACCAGATTCTGTTGAGGTTGTGTTTTTTCCATTGCTTAATTCCTAGACATACAAAGTTGAAATTTTCATTTTTGGCTAAGATTTTTGGTTGTAATATGATTAGTGTTTCTAGGATGAGACAATGTCTCATACTCAAACACACAATGATAAAATGATTAGCATATATTTTCAATATTGATCAACTCTATCATTAAATTACCTACAAGTTTGGGTGGGCAAATATGACACTCACTCATAAAAAGTCAATGTATGAAGGAGGTTTATAAAGAGAACATGACAGAATTTATCAAGGAGACACAGAACTGTGAGATCTGCTACAATCAGAGATGGCTCCCAGAACAGAAGGACCTTGAATTGGCAATAATGGTGGGTGGTATTTGGATCTGGGTGGAAAGTGGAGGGGAGAAGGGTGCTCTCTAGGGAGCAGAAACATTGGAACCACAGTGACCATGGCAGAGCGTGTTTGTGGGAAACTGGTAGAATGTGTGGGCTACTGCTACATATGCTCTTGGTACTCCAAGATACTGTCTTTGTATATCAAGATTCTTTTATGTATTGTGAATTTAACACCTCCCATGAATATTTATCATTTATTTTCTTTCTTATAGGGAATCATTTGAGAGCTTTTTAAAGTTCATGGAACAACTGGGATTTCAGTGCAGTCATTTGCTAAGCAGAAGGGATATCATGGATTCCTTAAAGAATGAGAACTTTGAGCTAGTGATAGTTGAAAGTTTTGACTACTGCCATTTCCTGATCGCTGAGAAGCTTTGCAAGCCATTTGTGTCCATTCTTACCACCTCATTTGCCAATGTGGACTTTGGTCTCCCAAGCCCCTTGTCTTATGTTCCAGTATATAATTCCCTGATAACTGACCATATGGACTTCTGGGGTCAAGTGAAGAATTTTCTGACTTTATTTACTGTCTCCAGGAGGCAAGTTCAGACTATATATGACAACACTGTCAGAGAGCATTTCCCAGAAGGCTCAAGGCCAGTTTTGTCTCGCCTCCTACTGAAAGCAGAGCTGTGGTTTGTTAACTCTGACTTTGCCTTTGATTTTGCCCGGCCCCTACTTCCCAACACCGTTGGAGGCTTAATGGCCAAATCCACTAAACCAGTACCACAAGTAAGTAAACCCTTAGCACTAATTTGGATTTCATGCCAAGTCCTTCACTACATGGTTTGTGGCTGCTCTGTGTCAGTGGGATCCTGAGACTGAAGCAGAGCCAGGTAAGGGAGGCACCCAGTGCCTGCTGTGTGAGGAGGGTCTCACCTTCAGGGCTGTGCTAGTACAGTGCTGGGCCCTGCGTGGTCCTGAGATTGAGGCCTCCTCCTGTGGGCTCCTCTGGCTGCTGTCTTGCCTCATCCTAGTCCTGGGCTGGGTGAATAAGCACTTTATGACAGTTACTATTTTCATTTGCAGTTTGCATGACCATGTATGTGTACAATAAATATTTAATTGGTGTCCATTGCATGCAATAATATTCAGGGAAATAAGTTACTTACTGACAATGCTGTGAGACAAGGAGTACATGGGCAGGACTGTGTGGGACTGAATGACAGCCAGAATGGCAGGTGTTATCCTAGTGTCCCCTGTCTATAGAGCCCTCTCTCCTGGCTCCACCAGGACCCTGTGATCTTATTTGTCTGAGGTAGGCCCTGGCTGCTGTAATTTGTAGTTTGATGGTTTGAATAAGCAGCTTGGACTCGGAACTCCTGCTGTAGAAGGTTCTAGAAGGAAGGACAGCATTGGGGCTTCGCGATGCCCCTGATATAACTGGGTCCCTGGGCAGAATGTGCTGCAGGAGTCGGGAGACACAAAGACACGGACACAAAAAGTAAGATGAAAGGCTGTGAGGATGTCAGGGGATCTCCAGCATTCCCGTGAACTTGGTGGCACTGACTGAAATGTAGTCTTCTTTTTTATTCTTTTTTTCATGCTATAGATTACAATGATTCCACATGAAAGATCATGAGTTACAACGTGTAGAAGTTTCAAGTCTCCCCTAAAAGTCACAAGATGCCTTAGCTAATTATTCTTTTATCTATAGAAGCAGGAACACATACCTCATTACAGCACAACTATGCTTTAAGGTATGTATAGATAGTATCTCTGAACTCAGCAGCTGCGGGCCCATTCGATTGAGTGTGCTTCTTACTGGGAGGTTAGTTCCCCATTACCTGAGGCACTCTACTGAGACAGGGGAGGTAAGGAACTCAGCCTGGTGTTCTTTACGAATTGGAGCCTGGCGTCCCTTCTCCTAGGCTGACATTTTGCAATCTTCCTCTACAGCCATGGGTGGCTTTTATGTCAAGTGGCTCTGCAGCGTTTTAGGCATGAGGCCCCTCAGGCTTTAAGGTGGGAGTCTACTTTGCTGTACTCCAAGATTGCTGGAATGTTCCCCAACTAGGCAGTTAACTTCTGCCCTTATCTCCAGCTCCTGCTCAGGCAGCATTCCTTCACCTCCTGTCCTCCCACAGCCTCAGAAATGGGGTCTTAAGCTCCAGTGATCTTATCCCCACGGGGAGAGCTAGGATTAGTTGGCTGCCTGCTACCTGTCAGCACTGGGTTGCCATTTTTCAGCGGTTATCATGTACAACATCCTACTCCTGTAGGTTTGATCCTCTCTAATTTTATAAATCAAGGAAGATGGAGGTGCAGGTGACATAAGTGTCCTTCCCAGCACCATGCATTTGAGAGGCCCTGAAGGCCTGGACTGGCCTGGGCCTTGAGGTCACCAAATGTCCACTTCTCCTCCAATGGCCTTGCATTCAGTGAACAGGAGGACCTGAGGGTGATCCACAGGAGAGATGGGCTTCACTGTGGTGGCAGGAGATTGAAGGAATGAAGTGGGGAGGGAGTCCCCAGGCCGGGGGAGCAGGGCCCATGTGAGGTGGTAGAAATGTGATGGCCATGAGTCTGGGCTCCCTGGGCAGTCTGGCTGGATGGACTATTACAGGAATAAAGCCAAAGGAGACTCAGTGGAGCTTTAGGTGTCAGGAGGGTGGGGCAGGCCTTGGCCATAGAGTAAAGGGAGGAATTGTTTGAGGAAATAATGGCAGTGAGGTTTGGAATATCTGTGACACACAAATGCTTTTTTTTAAAAAATTTTCTTCTGTTCATTTTTGAATTTTTATACAATGGTCTTAGCTTGCTTTAGTTGTTATGTAAAGGGTGACAGGCTGTTTTAATAAAAATGGTCCTTTGCGATGGTTAATCAGACAGTGGTGGGCTGTTAGAAACCAGTAGGTGCCCAACCACCTAATGGCGTGAGCAGTTGGGAGTTTAGGGGAGCCACAGAGGTGCAGAGAGAGACACAGTTGGGGACATATTTGGAAATAAGAACTGACAGAACTGTGTCAAAGGCACGGTGAAGACATTAGACACCAACCTTCCTTAAGAACTACCTGGCAGACTTTAAGACATAAGTTTCTCAGGTGTGCTATTCAGGCTGGGCATAGTTGCTTTGTACAAACCTTCCCCTGTGGTTATCATTTGCAGTCCTGTGGGTGGGGCACTGGTGTAGAGGGTGAAGTATGTACGAAGATCAGTGGCTGAGATTATCGTGGAACTTAGGATCCACACTGTGTGTGGGTCGGGGGAGCCTTACCCCATTCTGCCTCCATTTCTTCTGATGACAGCAATGTTCTCATAGATTCTGCATTCCAGCCTCAGGAATCCCACTCCCCATACTGGGCGCTAACCCAGAGTGGTGCTCTCCCAGACCACCACCTCTGATCTGGCCTTGGACATCTCTCAGATGACCTTGACTCTCTTAACATAAAATCGGGGTGGAGGAAGAGGAACAGCCTAGAAGCTGGGGTCAGGATTTGAAATAAGACAGCTGTCCTCACCCACACAATGGACAGGGGTGGAAAGTGCAGGGTTGCTGAGCATCCAAGGGCCATGATAACTGTTTCAGGATGGTGATGTCAAGGCACCGATGAGAGGGACTGATGACAGGGTGTGTCAGTGAATAGTGTGACTTGCATTCTGCTGCTGCTGAGGCTTTCACAAGCAATTGTGTTGTGTCCTTTGCTTGGTTATGTCTCTCCAGGACTTGGAGAACTTCATTGCCAGGTTTGGGGGCTCTGATTTTGTCCCTGTGACTATGGGCTCCATGAACATCACTAGCTTCCAGGAAGCCCTTAAGGAGATGAACAGTGCCTTTTCCCACCTCCGCCAAGGGGTGATATGGAAGTGTAAACATTCTCACTGGCCCAAAGGTGCCAACATGGCCGCAAATGTGAATCTCGTGGACTGGCTTCCTCAGAGTGACCTCCTGGGTAAGGACTGCCCCAGCCTGCTCCTCTCTTTCCATTGTTATGTGTTTGGAGCTCTTCAGGGCTGTGACCTCTTGTAAAGTTTAAGAATTTCAAGAGAGTGATAGCAGAGAATTCAATCAAGTACTGGATAGTGTTTATCTTGTACTGCAAATATGCAGACAGCAGTCCAGGAATTCATCCTGGCTAACACGACCTTTACTGGTGCATGTACGTGTAATCATTGTCCTGGGCCTGGAAGCCCCCAGAGTGACATTTATATTGCCTTGTACGAACTGGCACACAGTAGGTGCTCCCTGGATACATATAATAATAATTACATCATATAATTTTCCTGTGGTATATCATAAGCCTCCTAGCCCAGCTAGAGGTCAGAGCGCTTAAGAGCCCAAGACTGAGTCACTTTTACATAGTTTGGCACTTTTAGAATTAAGCATGGATTTTTTACATGTTGGTATCATTACTGAACTTTTCAAAGAGACCCAGCTAGATTATTGCAGAGTCAGGCCAACAAATGTTCCTTAATCACAGTCTTATTGCATGAAATAGAAAAGGATCACACATTTAAATGCTGTGAGGTCACATTAGTAATGGCCCCACCCCATCTCTGCCAACAGGTACAAGTCTGCAGCAGTGGCCACCAGTGTCATCAGATGCTCCCACCCCCTGACTCCTGCTCAGCAGCTGGTGGGCTGGATCGACCACATCCTGAGGACAGGGGGCGCGGTGCACCTCAAGCCCTATGGCTTCCAGCAGCCCTGGCATGAGCAGTACCTGCTGGACATCTTTGTGTTCTTGCTGGGGCTCACTCTGGGCACCGTGTGGCTTTGTGGGAAGCTGCTGGGTGTGGTGTCCAGGTGGCTGTGTGGGACCAGGAAGCTGAAGGAGACATGAGGCCGAGTACAGTACTGGGAGACGGGTGTGTTTGGTGGGCAGAATCCTCATTTCTTGGGGGTTTTCCACCAGTTCTGGCAACCCTGTTCTCTACATCACATTCATTTGCTAATTAGCTACAAATTCCTTCCTATGAGTTTTGTCCTGTTAGCAGAATCTTTACCAAGTACTTATGTCCTTTATTTGCTGGTCAGTAAGGGGTAAGCTATGACTCTATTTCTGAGGACTTGGGCCATTGACCCTCAGATTATCAACCTCAGGCCCACTTTCCTTCACATGCTCCTCTGGGCATCACTAAGCCTGACCATCCCAGCCTCCATGTCTAGACCTCAGCCTCTTGCCCTCACTCCTGCCCCCAGCACTTGTCAGGGAATATCTCTCCAAATTTTACCTTGTCTTTGCTGCTCCTGTACACTCAGTGCTCAGGATGCCTCTCCCATGCATATGCATTCAGGGTGGGGCACACCCTTGGAGAGCTTCACATTTGGAACCTGTCTCTGGTGCCCACAGATAGCTCCTTGTTTGCTGATCAGGCAAGGAGACTGTGGGTTTCCAGATTTTGAGGAAAGTAAAAGTTTTCACAGAAAATTTCCCCTGCAACCCACACTGCCCCACTGACCAAGAGTTTTGTGTCCTAATTGCCTAGATTTCTGTCATGTGGCTCTCAAGGCTATAAGGAAGCTGGAAATTGTCTTCATTGGCAGGTGACAAGGACAAAGGGATCTGGGAGTGGCTGTGGGGTAATCCAACCTGTAGTGTCTGAAGAACTTGGAAAATGGCCAAAGAATACTCCAGAGTGAACAATTTTCTGATGTTTTTGTATTGGCCTATGTTTATAAACCAAAGCAGCCAGCAATCTCGGACATGAGGGGAATACAGTCTTCTGTTTCTTGGTTATAGTCTCTGGCTGGGCCTGAGGAAGCATATGGCACTGAATTGGGCTCAATGACTCTCTGAATGTTTTGGGACCCCGAGATAGGCAGAGAGAGCAGGTGATTTCAGTGCTGGAGCCCCAGCCCTTGATCCCTATGTAGATGAGAAGAGGGAAGGAATCGTGGAACCAAGGCTGTGGAACCAAGGACAGCACAGAAAGGGCTACATATTGTCACCAGCAGTGGGCACTAAGGCTATAGTGTTATAAGAAGGGTGAAAGTCTCCCTGTTTGTGGTTGTGTAGAAATATGATTTCCAAATGCATTCTCTTTGGAGTCAGTGTGCCTGGGCAGTCCTCAGTGCAAAACATTTTGTATTAATGAGTAGGAGGTATGTGTCCATTTCAAAATGTCCCATTATCTACAGAAGAATGGGGACTTCAGACTTACTTATAGGTGCTAAATTTCACCTGAGCATGGTGTTTTTTTTTTTTTTTTTTTTTTTTTTACCAAGTGTACCCCCATGTTTGCTAACACTCCTCCCTTTTGGCTGGCATTAACATTTGGAAAATGCTTAGGTGGATGTCAGGATGGAGGAAATGCAGCAAGTCAGAGGAACTTTTTCCTTCTGGGCCACCACAATCTGCATGTAATTAGATGCATGTGCACTGTGAAGATCAACAAGAAGAGAAAAGTACACTCATATAACTGATAGTTTCCCATAAATAAAAAATGAATACCAGATTGTAAGAAAACTGTCACCTGAACTCCTGTTAGAAGCTTTTGTGGAGAACTAGTGAATCCAGAGAAATCGGGTTGTGAAGCTGGTACCCTGTGCACTGCTTGCCAGTTTGTCTGAGTCCAGTGAGACAGACACCCCCACACAGAAGTTAGATGAAGTGCCTTTAGTGGCCTGAGATATCGAAGTTTCCAAAGGAAGCCAAAACTAGAGGAACAGAAACATAGAATAAGTGGGAGAAAGGAAAATGTAATAGATTTAAATACATATGGTACAGTTCAAAGAGAAGATTGACAGACTTGATCAAAAATATGAAACTAATTTCTGTGTCAAAAGACACATCTAAAATATTAGGATACAGGAGGGTCGCATACAAAATGATAGGAGAAGATATGTCATGCAATACTAATGAAAAATAAAAACTAAATAGTAATAATATCAGACAAAATAGACTTTGGGTGAAAAGCATTATTAGAGACAATAATGATGTTTTGTAATGAAAATTAACTGTTTCACTGGGAAGATAAGGTCCCTGAAACTATAATTGTAAACATGTATACATCTAACAATGTGGTCTTTAAACCTATACAACAAAAGGAGGAGACAGAAGGAAAAATAAAATCATAGTGGTAAAGTTGTAAAAACATTTTAATGAAAAATTTCAAATATTTATAAAAGTAGAACTACCTCATGGCCAACACTTAGCTTCCTGGCCACTTCTCCTTTCTTTATATTTACACCCACTTTTGAGCTTGCTTCCCCCAACCAATTTATTTTGAGCAAATCCCAGACATTGTAAGTGTTCATCTGTAAATATTTCAGAATGTACCTTAAGAGATAAGGAATTTCTTCTTATGTAATCACAGTGACATATAACTCTTCTACAAAGCAATAGTAACTACTGAGTACTATGAAATTTTATGTTCAAATATCTCTGATACTTCTATAATATTTTAGAGTTTGTTTGCGTCATACCATCTAAAATGTTGGCACTTTTGATGCCTACCCCTTCCCACCTCTTTCCTTGTTTGATTTTTCTTAGTAGGTTTTGCCATTAACATACTATCTACAATGTGTTTAAACTCTGTCTGCCCAGCAGAACAATGCCTAGCATAATAACTGCCTATCGATATAATTGTTGAATAAATGAAAACCTTGGAGTTTGATAACAAAGTCCTTATTTTGCAAAAGCATTATGAAAAGCACAAGAATAATAGATGTACTGGAGCCATGTGATGTCTGGTGAAACTTTTCCCTCCTCTCTCTTTCTCTCCCTCACCCTCCCTCTCCAGCATGGGTGTGGCTATGTGAGGGATGC
>CAUYRT010080060.1:0-24584 GCA_963574885.1 Lepilemur ruficaudatus | reverse complement strand
GGGGAGGGAGGGAGGGAGGGAGGGGGGTGGAGAGCATGCAAGGGTGCCACTGGAAGAGTGGGCACCATCTGCCCTCTGTTTCTCTTAACATGTGCTTGCCCAGAGTGTGTGAGAATCAGGAATGTGAGATTTTAGTTGCACGGCTTCACGGGCTGTGTGCGTGTCACCTTCTGAGTGTGAGCCCCAGTGTCTGAGGACACGGGTACTGACTCCTGAACATGAAGCAGCTGCCTGGTCTGGGCTCAGCCAAAGGGATGACAGCCATCCCTGTGATGACAAACAGCACTGAGGACACCAAGCAGCTGGAGGGTAGTGGGTACTTGAGTTGTCACTCCAGTCTCGGAAGTTGCTACGTGTGGCCGGTTCACTTGCTGCCTCCTTAGGTCATTGGTCTGGGTGTGACTTTTGCCCACCCCACTGACTGAGCCGGCCTCTGGTCTGATCAGACCCCGCTGCCCTGCCTGACTTGAGATGTGGCCTCCCTGTCCTGGGGCAGCCCCCAGGCACTCCAGGGGCAGGGCAGTGAGGGCTCAGCCCCCCAGAGGTGGACAGGAAGCAAGTTGGAAACCAGATGGGGTTTGTGCAGGCAGCCTGGGGAGAGGGGCAGGGGAGCAGGAGAGAGGGCGGAGCAAGTGGGGCTCGTCTGGAATCAGCAGCCTGGTTGACTATGGAGGGAGCTCAGCCACCCGCTTCACTTCTGAAACTGTTCATTTGTTCCCTCGTGCAAAGCCGTTGAGCCAGCCCTGGCTGTGGGTCAGGCACGAGCTGATCTGGGAAACAGACACATCAGTGGATCCATGCAAGAAAGTACGGGCTGGGGACTACGGCAGATGTGTATTTGAGGGGCTTGGGCTCTGGGGAGATGAAAGCAGGTGTGCCTGGGTGGGTTCCCGAGTGTGGGTTCTTACGGGTAAATAGGAGTTCACCAGGTGGACGGGGATGGGTGGAGGGAACAGCATGTGCAGAGGCGTGGAGGGATGAGCAGTGAGGTTAGGATCTGAGAGCAATTCTGGGATCTGAGTATGGAGAAGACACTGGTGGCCCTGTGTGCCCTTCGGAGTTGCCACTTTTCCCTACAGCAATGGAGGCGCCAAAGGGTGTGCTCCAGGTAGTCAGGTGGAGAGGCCGTGATGCCTGCCTTATTCGATCAAGCCTTGAGTGGCTGTTGCACACCTAGTTACTACGCAGTGTCCACCACTCATCGTTTTGCTGCATCCATCTGGCCACCCACCCACCCAGTCCTTACCATGTTCTGCACCACGACCTACTTATAAAACCTGGATTTTAAAGCTGAATTGTTTTGGAAACTGATTTGGGATGTATGCCCCCTCCAGTAAGCTCAGATGGTTCTGGGCTAATAGGCTAGGGAAGAGTCAAGCTGTGGTTAGCGAGGACGTGAGCGGTGCCAGGAGCTGGGAGGCTGCGTTGGGGACCCACCTTCCCCCACCACTCGCCCACCCAGGACCTCAGGTGCACAGAGTGGAGCCATCATAACTCTAGGTCCATGCCCGGCCCTATTATTTATTATGACAGTACACAAATACACACCCAGATATGCACTGACCACCCAAGCCGGGAGCTAGAACAGTGTCAGCGAGCTGCCTCCTCACCCACGGGTGACTGACTCTGGGTCTTGTGTGCAACCTGCTGTGCTTCTGTCTTTGTTTGCTTTGTTACGTAATGCATACAAAAGGTGTTTTTCTAAAGTTTGCCTATGATTTTCAAACTTAAAGTATGGCATGTGTATAATAAAAGACGCACATCCTGGCTGCGCGCTCGGTGAGTTTCACATTCATATGCGCTTGTGGATGTGAAGGTGTCTAAGTGTCTTCCGCTGAGATGAAGATCTACAGTCCCAGAATGCTCCCCCTGCCCCTCCCAGGCATTAGCGCCCTCACCCCTACCACTGCCTTCACTGGGCTTCGTGCGGTGTCCTCACGGAGTCAGACGGCGTCTAGTCCTCTGTGTCTGGCTTCTTCCACGCAGCCCCTGCAAGCCCCACGTGTGTCTGTGTGGTTGTGGCTGGTTCGTTTCACTGCCCTTCAGCATCCCCCGCCTCTTGTGCACGCGCGTCCGCGTGGGCACGTACCTAGCAGGAGACTTGCCAAGGAGATGCAAGCGTTCAGCTTCCATAGAAACAGTTTTCCAAACAGCGCTTGGCGTTCCCTCCAACACGGAATGAGAGTTCCTGTTGGTCCCCAGTCTCCGCAGCACTTGGTGTCCTCGGTCTTGTTGACTTTAGCCGCGCAGGGGGGTGTGGGGTGCTGTCTCGTTGCGGCTTTCATTTCACTTGCACTTTCCCAGTGACTAAGGACGTGGAGCATCTTGTCATAGGTCTCCCAGCTGTTGGGCTTTCCTCTTTTGTGAAATGTCTTTACAGAGGTCCCCCTTTATCCTCGGGGGAAGTGTCCCAAGACCCTCAGTAGATGCCTGAAACTGCGGATGGTACCGAACCCTGCATATACTATGTACGTGCACACTGTGTTTTGTCCCATACGTGCACACCTGTGATAAAGTTTAATTCACAGATTACGCACAGCAAAATTAACAACCAATAATAAAATAGAACAATTATAACAATATTATTAAGCGAAGTCAGGGGTCCTTGCACACTGGCACTGCGGTACCACCACAGCTGCTCGGATAGCCCGGCTGGCTGCGTTACTGATGCGCGGGCGCCGTGGCAGACAGCACAGAGATGCTGCACGAAGGGATGACCCACAGCCCGTGTGGGATGCAGCAGGGTGGTGAGAAATTTTGTGATGGGTGGCAACTTAAAACTTATGAATTGTTTATTTCTGGAATTTTTTATGTGATATTTTTGGACCACAGCTGACTTCAGGTAACTGAAACTGCAACTAAGGGGGAATCACTGCTCACTTTTTATTGGATTGTCTTTTGTTTCTGACTCTTTTGCTCGCTGTTTTATGGGGTTGTCTTTTTGTTTCTGAGCTAGCTGTAGGAGGCTTTTTAATATATATGTTATGGACGGATCCTTTGTGAGCCTTGTGTAATGTGAATTCCTTCTTCCACCCTCTCCGTTGTCTTTTCACTGTATTAATGGTGTTTTGAGGAACAGAATTTCTTAATTTTACTGTAATCCAATAGATGTCTTTATGTCATCTCTATACACATTCTTTCTTGGTGACATGTGTTGCAAATATCTCCTCCCAGTGTGTAGTTTGTCTTTAACTACACCACTTGCTTTTGCATTTACTTCAAAACAGATTTTGAAGCACGCACCAGGCACGGTGCCAGGCACAGGAGGCGTGTGGTGAACAAGACCTGGTGCCTGCCCTCCAGACATGTGCAGGCTAAAAGGAGGCGAGAAAGGGGTGATGCAGCACGGCGTCTCCGGGCAATACGGGTGGTCACGGGGAAAACCCCAGGACTATGGGCGCACAGAGGATCCCCAACCCAGTGTGGGGGAATATGGATGGCTTCCTGGAGGAGGTGACAGCTCAGCTGAGCCCTGAAGGATAGAAAGAGATCAGGCAGGCAAAAAGGAGAAGAAGGAGCCATCAGAAAGAATTACTCATGTAAAGGGCAGAAAGTTCTGGAATGTCCTTCCTCCATGTCCCCGCCTATTCCAGCTCTCTGCAGGCCACCCCAGGATGACCCAGGGTTGCTGCACTGGGCCGGAGTGTGACTTGGGAACTCGGTTCCCACTCCTGCTGTAAACAGAGCCAAGCTTGGGTGTCCTGACGGAGACTGCCCACGGGCCCCCAACCTCTGTGCCTCCTGCCGCCAGCCTTCAGGCGTCGGAAGAGGGCCTAGGTCCTAGCCCCGGAGACCCAGGCACAGCGGGGACAGAGCCAAGGATGCACACCCACCCCCTCTCAGAGCACACAGAGCATCTGCACAGAGCTGCCCGAGCACGTGTGAGATGAACTATGCTGTGCGGACGCAGTCAAGGAGGAAGCAGAGCAGGAAGACGGACAGAGAGAAGGACAGAGGGAAGGGAGGAACAGGTAAACGAGAACCCCGACATGGACTCGCAGTCGCACAGGACAGGGCTCTTCTTCGGAGGTGCATGTTGAAGTCTTAGGGGTGAAGTATCATGATGCGGATAACTTATTCTAAGAATAAGTTGTTTCACTGAATGTTCATAGTAGGGTAAAACATGAAATTGCTGTTTTTGTAGGCTGAGAATGGCTGCATATTGACAACGTGATGTGGGTCAACTTAAAGCTCTTTTTCAATTTTTCTCTCTGAATATGTTTGTAATATGATATTATGAAAAGAAAGAATTCCATCTTGACAGATGAAACCTCAAAGAACATAGTGAAATTTCCTCATAATTGTTCCCTGCTCTAGAGCAACTTAATAAGAACTCCAATTGAAGAGCTCAAAATTCAGAAGATTAAAAAAATCAGGATGAGATGAAAAAGGGGATTGGAGACCTAAGGAAAACATTGAGGACCAAAGCAGTATTATCAAGGAGCTAATAAATGAATTAGGAAGAGTGAGGAATAGAATACGTACTGCGGAAATGGAAAAAAAGAAGGTTGAAAAGGAGAGACTCAGCCACCTGGATGCGGCTGAAAGAGGAGCTGGTTGGTAAAAGCAAGTAAAGGACACCAGTGGCACAGAGGAAGACACGATGAGCACGTGAGCACAAGCGATGTTGCCAAAGTTGGGAGCTGACAGTCACACAGAAGATGCGTTCGGTGACATACAGGACAGATGAAGGGAGAACAGAATCAGCCGATCGAACAGCTCACTGCGTTCTGGACGCGTTTGCTCAAAATCCTCAATGCCAAGACACCCCCAGGCTTCCAGGCACAAGAGAGCACTTCGTCTGCACGCCAGATAGATCAGGATGGCCTCGCCCTGCCAGTGCAGTGCCAGAGATCAGTGCAGGTGTGTCCAGTCGGGGCAGGGAGGAGGTGTCCCCTGAGAATGGCATACACAGCCTGGATGTGGTTCCCGCATAAATGCGACAGATATTTGTCTGTCTCGCAGACATGAACTGAGGGAACACGGCACCCATGGTCCCTTCTTGAAAAGCCTCCCTACAAGTGAAACGCACTCAGTGAGTGGATGAATCACACTGAATAATCCAGGAAGGGAGAAGCTGTGGCCAAGGGCTGAGGCCAAACGTTTAATCCACATAAATATGGAACCAATGGGAAGTGCAGTTAAGAACAGAATGTGAGTTTTTAAACCCGGATGATGTGAAAATAATGACACAGCTCATAAAAAATTGGGAGTTTGAGGGAGGAGGAAGGGATGGAGTGTGGATGGGCCAACGTCCTCGTCTTCTAAGACAGAGAACTATTACCTGCTGTGTGCAATCCCCACCCAATCACATTGCCTTTCGCTTCCTTCCCTGATAGCCGCCTGGCATCGGCTTGTTGACCTGGTGACTTGTGTATCACTCATCTGCTCCCTGCGCTCACGAGCCTCACAGGGGCAGGGATTCTTTTCTGTCTTGTTCACTGCTGTACCCCCTTGCCGTAAAACAGCACCCAGTGCACAGGGAGTCCTTGGTCGTGGCTGGCTGAGTGGAGGGAGGGAGGGAGAGGTGGGTGGGAAGAAGGAAGGATGGAGGGGAAGGATGGATGGGTGGATAGGAGGATAGATGGAGCGATGGATGGGTAGAGGGGGGGAGCAAAGGAAGGAGGGAGGGGTGGACAGGTGGGGTGAGGGAGGGAGGGAGAGTGGGATGAGGTGGTCAGAAAGCCTGTCATATACCACTAATGGGCCTGTTTACGCTTTGTGGCTGCCCTGTCATACCGGGGCATGGCACAGGTGAGCATTTATACTCCAGTCTGGTGCTTGTGTGCTGGGCTGAGTGACTGAAACAGTCTGTTGTATCCCAGTCGGAGGTGAACCTGTGGCCCAGAATGCTGTGTTTTAGGGGGTCCAGTGCTGAGATGGATAACGTGTCAGCTTCCTGTTGTGTTCTCCTCGTTCTGGGCGGAGTGGGAAATGTGCACTGGGCTGCTCCCCAGGGGCAGCGGCGGGTAAGAACAGGTGAGGGTGGGAAACAGGACAGCACAAAGGAGTGGGAAAGGGACAGGGAGCTGCTCCTGCTGGGCGCCTCCCAAGTGCCTGACACCGCACTCGGGGGCTTTCACTCCTCTGGGTCCCATTCCGTCCTCACAAAGCTCTGGAAAGCCCAGCAGCTCTGTGCCCATTTTAGAGATCTGAACACCGGGGCTCGGCGCCAGCCACCTCTCCCTGGCTTCAGGCAGTCCGGGTGACTTGTGGAGCCTCCATTTCCTCATCTGTAAACCGAGGATAAGAATAACACCTGCTTCTAAGATGTGGGGGGCAGAATGCGACAATCATTGGGAAAGAGCTTTGCAAACTCTGCAGCCCAGTGTGTCCTGCTGCTCCGTCAGTTCGGCTGTGACTCAGTCGCTGCTTCTTAGTCTTTCCCGGCTCAGAATTCTGATGGAGTTGGCTGGCAAAGCTGCACATTTTAATCCTAACACCTTTCTGACTCGGTGGCCCTGTCACAGCTCGGATGGCAGAGCTGCTGGCTGAGGTTTTCCTTTATGACAGCCACACGCGAAGGCAGTGGGAGATTCTGGATGCTGCACCCATGCCGCACAGCTCCGCGTGAGCTTTCGCTGGGCTCGTAATCTTCCCTGACCAGCCGTGGCTGATCCCCGTGGCCCATTAAGGTGGAAAATGCCACCTCCTCACTTTTGAAGGCTGGACAAGACCGACCCTGGAAGGGAGTTCACAGATGGCCAGGGCTGGACAGGTGTGCGTGAAGGGGGCACTGGGGACATTCTGAGCTCAGGTCCCTCCGCAGCACGACCTGGATACAGGTCCGGGGACTAGGACAGGAAGGCTGAGTCCAGGGGGAGGGGTCTGCCAGAGCCACACCGACACCTGCCCACGTCCCTGGCATATGCCCGACACCTGAGCAGGGCCCAGCACGTGACAGGTGCTCAGCAGATGGGAGTGACGGAGAGGAAGGAGGGAAGGAAGGAGGACGAGTTGATTCTTGGACACGGGCCCCAAGACTCTCAGTCTGCACCTGCTGACATGCAGTGTCTGCCTTGTCGAGCTCACTCGGACCCCTGGGTTATTCACTTCCCATTTGCCAGCACACAGGTTTCCTGACTTGGGTTAAACCTGCTGAATGGTTCTGTGTGTCTAATCTGCATAGCAGGTGCAATTCTGTGGCTGCCACTGAGCTGAGGTTTGTTTGCGAACCTGGACACGGACCACGTCCCAGCACTCTGCAGACATGGTTCCCAGGGTAAGCCTGGAGTGGGGCATCGCCAGGATAGGAGCAGGAGTCCCTAGAGGCTGGGGCATGCACTAGGGGAGTTTTTCCTATGCACATGGGCAGAGAGCTGAGCTACAGGGGTTCTGGGGAAACTGAGGAACACTTAAAGGGAGGTTTACCTTAGGGACAGTTTAGAGAGGTGTGTGTGAGCTAAAGAAAACCAACGGGGCTGGTGCAGCACCTAGGGACTAGGAACAGGGCGGCGGGGGCAGTGCTCCTCCTCTGCTAAGGGGTAGCATGTGCGTATGGGGATAATGGAGCCCCGAGAGCAGCGTGGTGCCAAGACTCCTGGACGGGAGCTGTGCACGCAGGCAGAGGAGCACAGCTGCCTCCACGCCCAGGCCCGCAGGAGGGAGCAGTGGGAATAAACACCCAGCCTCTGTCTCCTCCGCCCTTCTCGCCTCCTGCTGGCGCCTCCCGTGGGCTGGAAGATTCAGCAGGGGTGCAGGGGGGCCGGGCGAGGGGCTCTGTGGGAGTCAGCCTCCAGGACACAGAGCTGGGCTGGGGAGGCGTTTGTGACACGGGCACAGCGAGAGTGCCCACCCCACGGGGACTGTGGGGCAAAGGACGTGTGCTTGCAGAGTGCACGGGACGGTGCCTGAAACACAGCCCTGGGCAGTGTCATTCTGGGGGTTATGTGACTCCCTGCCCTCACAGTGGGCGTCCAGCACAGACGGTTTTTATCGCAGTACAAGACACATAACATAAAAGTTACTGTGACAGCCATTTTCAGTGTGCACTTCAGTGGCGTCAGTCCATTCACATTGTCATCCGTCATCACCACCATCCCTCTCCAGAACACTTGTTCGTCTTCCCCAAACGAAACTCTGCCCCACTGAACACTAACCCCCACTCTCCGCTCTCGTCATTCCGCTTCGTCTCTGTGGATCTGATCACCCCAGGACCCCAAAGAAGGGGACTCATATGGTATTTTTCCTTTTGTGCGTGGCTAATTTCACTGAGCATGGTGTCATCAAGGCTGTATAGCATGTGTCGGAAGGTCCTTCCTTTTCTAAGTCTGAATAGCATTCCATTGCGTAGAGAGACCGCGTTTTGCTTATCTACGCAGCCACTGATGGGCACTTGGGTTGCTCCCGTATGTTAGCTGTTGTGACGAAGGGGGCTACCAACACGATGTGGAAGTAGCTCCCTGTGACCCTGCTTTCAGTGATTTTGGGTAAATATCCAGAAGTGGGGTTGCTGGATCCTGGGGTGATGCTACTATGTCTGATGTTTTGAGGAACCACCGCACTGTTCTCATAGCAGCTGCACCATTTTTCACTCCCACCAGCAGCACACAACAGTTCCAGTTTCTGTGTATCCTTGCCAACACTTGTTATTGTCTGTTTGTTTTTTTTCGATAGTCACCATCCTACTGGGTGTGAGCTTCCAGCACAGACTTTTGTACATATTAAGAATGAGTGGGTAGAGACAATGTCTACTCATTAAAGTAATAGAGTTGCTCTTGGCAGCAACTCCAGTTGGCTGGAGTGTAGCTGTGCATTGGAAAATAGTGTAATATTTTTTTAAAGTACTCTGTAATAATTTTCCCACATTATTTCCCCATTTGTCCTAACTAGCAAGATTTTGATATACCAAAGCTATCCAAAAAGCCACAGTGTTTATGGCCGTGAATGAACTCTGAGCAACAGACGCATGTGTGGAGACTGAATTAATGGCTGTGCTTTCTGTGGTTGTTAGAACACACCCATCTCACTGGAGTCCTGGAAATAAAAATGCTGTTTCCCCTATGGACAAGACTGCAGTCTTAAACTGTCACTAGGGGAAAGTGTGGTGCTTCTGTCCAGGATACCAGACGAGTGTCCGTGCCTGCGACCATGTGGGTCCACCCTCTGCACGTGAAATCTTGAATCAGCGCTTCCCCCGTCTCCACTCCAGGACTCCCACCCAGCTTTGAAATAGCAGACGAGGGCACAGGGGGACCTGGAGGGTGTGGTGGGAAGTGCAGGAGCCCCTGGGCTGAGTTCTAGTCACCACCCTTCCTGTCCATGTGGTCCTGGGCAAGCTGATTTCTGCTTCTTTGAGGACCACCAGTTCCCTCTGCTATAGAATGGGAAAGATAAGACCCGCCTCACATGTTCGTTGTGCAGATTAAATGGCATGACTCACAGGTGAGCCCCCAAAGGTGAGCTAAATGTGGCTTATTACTGAGGCGGAGCAATGAGGTGTAGGACTTAGGAAACCAGGCATGTGGTCTCAACCCGATATCCCCATCTTGCCAATACTTTCATTTCCTGGTGCATGTTACAGCCTTCTGTAGTTAATTCAGCCCTCTCACACCCATGATCTCCCAAGAAATCATATCTCTAACTTAGAAATGGGGGCTTGGAAGCACAGAGAGGTTTAGTGACTTGCCCAGAGTCACACAGCAAGGCAGTAACAGTCAAGAGCAGATGAAATAGAAACGGTGCAGCTCGCATGTGAACGTGTAAGCTGTTGGCGTCTGGCTGCCTTGGGAGGCAGAGGCTCCTCGCTGTGCCGTCTGCCCTGGGGCATGTCCCGGCTCTCTCTTCTGCGGCTGCTGGCCAGCCAGGCGACAGACGCAGCTCGTGGGGTTCAGTGCTTTCCCTGCCAGGTGTTAGCTCTGACCTGGGACACTGGGTTCACCATCTCAACTTCGTCATCTGGAACAGGTCCCAACCCTGCATTTGTATCAAAGTCTCTTTTTAAGTTCTTGGCGATGGCTGCAAATACAATGCATGGTCGTCATCTTGGATTTAGAAAGTCCCAGAAGCGTAAAGAAGGAAGTCACTCTCGATGGCCCCGTTGAGCTGAAGCAAACGATGTCAGCATTGTGGAGAAGTCCTTTCCAGTCTTTAATCCATGCATGGTTTGTTCACAGTTGAAATGGTTTGGTAAACTGCTCACAAATGATAAGGAGTGTATGCATGTGGTGCATATGTATTTGTGTGTATGTGGGTGATACATGTGAGTGTGGTGTGTGATGTGTATGTGTTGTGTGTGGTATGTGTGTGTGGTCTCTGTGGTAGCTGTGTGATGTGTGTGTATGTGTTGCGTGTGTGTGTGGTGTGTGTGGTAGTTGTGTGATGTGTGTATGTGTTGTGTGTGCATGTGATCTGTGTGGTTGTGTGTGTGTATGTGTGGTGTGTGCGTGTGGTCTGTGTGGTACTTGTGTTGTGTGTATGTGTGGTATGTATGTGTGCTCTGTGTGGTAGTTGTGTGATGTGTGTATGTGTTGTGTGTGATGTGTCTGTGTATGTGCTGTGTGTGTATGTATGGTGTGTGTGTGGTCTATGTGGTAGTTGTGTGATGTGTGCGTGTTGTGTGTTGTGTGTGTGGTCTTTGTGGTAGTTGTGTGATGTGTGTGTGGTGTGTGGTGTGTGTGGTCTGTTAGTTGTGTGATATGTGTGTATATGTTGTGTGTGATGTGTGTGTGGTGTGTGTGTGGTCTGTATGGTAGTTGTGTGGTGTGTGTGTGGTAGTTGTGTGATGTGTGTGTGGTAGTTGTGTGGTGTGTGTGTGGTCTGTGTGGTAGTTGTGTGTGTGTGTGTGTGTGTGGTTTGTGTGGTCGTTGTGTGGTGTGTGTGTGTGTGTGATCTGTGTGGTAGTCATGTGTTGTGTGTGTCATGTGTGGTGTGTGTGGTAGTTGTGGATGTGTGTGTGTGTGGTGTGTATGTGTGATGTGTGTGGTGTGTGTGTGGCCATGCTGCCACCCTGCCTGAGTCTGCCTACCTCTGGAGGCTGTGGTGAGGCACCCTTGAGAAGCCCCCCACCCCTGGGCTGCCTCCAGGTGCCACCCAGGAGTCCCCTCCGTGCAAACACACACTTAACTCAGGGATGGAGGTCCTGGGACTCCAAGTCAGTGCTCCAGGCTTGGGACAAGGTACTGCAGTGAGGCTGGCACTGCCCAGATGCGGGGAGGGAGCCGATGCATATTTTCAGCCGCAGCAATAAAGATTTTTCTGCCAAAAAAAAAAAAAATGTGGTACTTGTGGTATGTGTGTGTGTGGTGTGTGTGTGGTCTGTGTGGTAGTTGTGTGATGTGTGTGTGATCTGTGTTGTGTGATGTGTGTGGTGTGTGTGGTAGTTGTGATGTGTGTGTATGTGTGTTGTGTGTGTAGTTTGTGTGGTAGTTGTGTGTTGTGTGTGTGGTTTGTGGTGTGTGTATGTGTGGTGTGTATGTGTGGTGTGTGTGTGGTGTGTATGTGTGTGTGGTCTGTGTGGTAGTCGTGTGTTGTGTGTGTGTCGTGTGTGGTGTGTGTGATAGTTGTGTGTTGTGTGTGTGTGGTCTGTGTGGTAGTTGTGTGTGTGTCTATGTGTGTGGTGTGTGTGTGGTGTGTGTGGCATGGGTGTGTGATGTGTGTGTTTGTGTGGTGTGTGTGTGGTCTGTGTGGTCTGTGTGGTAGTTGTGTGTTATGTGTGTGGTGTGTGTGTGATGTGTGTGTGTGTGTGGCGTGTGTGTGTTGTGTGTGATCGTCATGCATTGTGTGTGTGGTGTGTGTGGTCGTGTGTTTTGTGTGTGTGGTCTGTGTGGTCTGTGTGGTCGTCATGCGTTGTGTGTGTATGTGTGGTGCGAGTGTGGTCATTGTGCGTTGTGTGTGTATTTGTTGTGCGTGTGTGTTGTGTGTGGTAGCTGTGTGTTGTGTGTGTGGTGTGTGTGGCATGGGTGTGTGATGTGTGTGTATGTGTGTTGTGCGTGTGTGGTCTGTGTGGTCTGTGGTAGTTGTGTGTGTATATGTGTGGTGTGTGTGGTCTGTGTGGTCGTCGTGTTATGTGCGTGTGTGGTGTGGGTGTGTGATGTGTGTGTGGCGTGTGTGTGTGGTTTGTGTGGTGTGTGTGGTCGTTGTGTGTTGTGTGTTTGTGTGTGTGGTGCATGTGTGTTGTTTGTGGTCATCGTGTGTTGTGTGGTGTGCGTGGTCTGTGTGGTCATCATGCGTTTGTGTGTGTGGTTTGTGTGGTGTGTGTGGTGCATGTGTGTTGTGTGTGGTCGTCGTGCATTGTTTGTGTGTGGTGTGTGGTGTGTGTGGTGCATGTGTGCTGTGTGTGGTCGTCGTGCGTTGTGTGTTTTCATGTGTGGTGTGTGTGGTCTGTGTGGTCGTCGTGCATTGTGTGTGTGAGTGTGTGTGGTCTGTGTGGTGCATGTGTGTTGTGTGTGGTCGTTGTGCATTGTTTGTGTGTGGTGTGTGTGGTCGTCGTGTGTTGTGTGTGTGAGTGTGTGTGGTGCGTGTGTGGTCTGTGTGGTCGTCATGCATTGTGTGGTGTGTGGCCTGGGTGTGTGTTTCCCAGGCTTCCTGCAGGGATGCACGTCTGCCCAGCCCCGTTGCTGGCAGGGCAGGCGTCTTCTGTGCCCTTCTTTGGCTGCGGACGTCATGGGGTGCAAGCATCGTGGTCGCAGGCACTGCCTCTGCCTCGCGGAGCCAGGGCTACGGGGCCGTGTGCCCTCTGCCACACAGTGCACTGCGCCCCCTCCCTTGTGGGTTTACCCCGCCACCCCACGCCCGTGTGTCCTTAGTCAGCCCTGCTGACTCGGCTGCACGAGCCGCAGCTGAGGACACACACGTGGGCAGGTCCCTGAGGGCAGCACGTCGTCACTTCAGGCCTTGGGCAAAGGACGTGGGTGTGATCCCGAGTGACGGTGCCTGGAGTCCGGGCCAGGAGAGCAAGCGGGACGGGCACCGCGGGAGGGCTTTCGCAGGCGGCAAGGGGCTGGAGGGTGGGCCTCAGAGAAGTGGTGAATGACAGGCAGCTGGTGACGCACAGCCACAGCTCTGGGCTGGGGCGATGATGCGTCCGACCTTACGGGCTGCTGGGAGGATTTTATGTGATGTCCACGCAATCCTGTGCGAGGTGCTAGGCTTGGAAAGGGGATGCTACTCTGCAGAGACGGTCCCGGATGACCCCTGTCCCCAGGGCATACGCAGTGAGGAAGTTGAGCGTGCAGCACAGGCCTCGGGGTGGAGGTTTGGCACGTGTTCGTTCGTTTTCTGAGCCTCTTCTGAGTGCCCAGCCCTCATGTCCACCTTCATCCTCGACGAGGACCACATCGAACGTGTTCCTCTCGTGGGAAGGAGGCCAGGCAGCCTTCTCACTGCCCCCTCTGTCTCTACCCCCAGCCAGGCCAGTGTCCTCCTGGCCCTTTGGGTGACAAGAGGCTGGTCTCACTCTTACACTGCTTGTTTTGTGTCACCTGCCCCACCAGGTCTCTCCGGCCCCACCCAGCACATGGCTGTTGAGTGCAAGAATGACGGACTGGACTATTTTTATGTACCTGTGTTTTTATTATTGAAGCAGGTTAAAATATTTCAGAAAGTTTGGCAAACAGGCTGAAAGGTGACTTACCAGCTTCCCCAAGGCACAGCTCTCACCTCTTTGGTGTACTCTGTCCTGGCACACTTCTTCCTCAGCATGCGTTTTCCTTCCCAGTAGCAGGAGGTTTGGGATTCTGCTTTTCCTCAGCAGAGTGACAACTCCTCACTTCAAGGGCATTAAGTCTCGGCAGGCGCTGGACTGAAGCTCTCACGCTCCTTGCCGTGTCAGAATGCTTTGGCATAGAGTCTCAGCCTCTTTTGTGGCTGAGAAACATGGGCTCTGACCATTGCAGTGCCTTGCCCAAGGTCACACGGTGGCTAAGTGGACATGGCCAGCTGGCATTGGAGCTGGAATTCAAAGCCAGGTGGCTCTAAGTCTTCACCGAATCACATCACAATGAGGACCTTTCCCCATGCCACCTGAGCACCATGCGCAGGACTCAGTGCTGCAGAACATTCTAGCAGGTCATCACCACCGAGGGGCTGAGCACCGTGACATTTGCTTCTCACTCTGGGTCGGGCTCCTTCTTGCCCCATGCACCCCCCACTTCATTCTGTCACCTCTGGGGGGCCAGCAGGCGGCCATCCCAAGCTTCGGAATTGCTTTTTAAATGTTTTATGTTTAGGTGCATGCAGGGCTTATGCCTTGGGGGGAAATACCCGCAAACGTGACACAACAAGCAGGAGAAGCAGAGCGTGAATTGACTCAATGTCCGGATGAGCTTGCTGACCACAGGCCTCAATTGCACAGGGCCTCTGTGGAGGAGTGGATGGAAATGGTTAGAGTCAGAGAAAACAGGCCACTCTGCGCTTGGATGTGCTGGCCTGAGCTCAGCTCTTCCTCCCACGGTTCTCATCTTTGCCATTTCGAACCACGTGTGCTCTGACCTGAAGCCCTGCACGGGACCACAGGGCACAGCCCTCCCAGCAGAGAGGCCGGGGGTGGTCAGGCCCAGGCTGCACCCACACACCTGGGCTGTGGCCACCAAGCTCTGCTCCCTGCCCAGTGGCCTTGGGCAGGTCACTCGGGCCTCCCAAGACCGGGGCTCTCCCTCCTCTGACTGGGGGATTTGCTTCCACCTACCTCTCAGCCAATCTGTGCTAAAGCTTAATTCAAGCTTTACCGTCTTCCTTGGCCTTTCTTGCCCTCAGTGTGCCTACCTGTGAAAGGGGCATATAGTCCCCGACTGTCTGGGGATGTCGACTCCCCGCCGATGCTTGCCACCTCAGCTCCCTGAGCCCCAGTCTACTCATTATAAGGTGGTACTCAGCCAAGTGACTCCCTCGTGCAGCTGTGAGGCCATCAGGGCCTGGGCCTGGACACTATCAAGATGCCGCTAAATAGGGTGGGTGGCTTTGTTGTGGGGGCCCTGGTCACTCTGCAGCTGGTGAGGGATATTTGAGACCCCTGGTCCCTGTGGCCTTGTTACAGGGTTAGTCCTCAGCTTTGCCCTGCAGCTGGCCTGAGTGAGCAGAGTGTGGGTGGTCAGTGCTGGCCGCTCGTGAGCCCGTGTGGGAGCCCTTGGCCTCCTGTGGGGGTAGGACCCCATGCATGCAGACCACGCCAGTACCCGAGCAGCCAGCCAGCGCCCTTGACCACCCGTCTGCCCCGACAAGAGCTGCCCTTTATGAAGACACCTCCTTCGCGCAATTGTGGCCACTTGAGGATTGCAAAAGTTGATTTTTTTTTAAAAAAATCCCATTTGTGTGCAGGGAGCAAGCGTTTCCTGTTGTGACGAAGGAAGACATGGGTGGGTTCATTTGTACACCCTGGCTCTGCCTCAGAGGGAGCCTGTTCAGATTTCTGCAGGGCCCCCCACCCTCCCCGAAAAGCAGACAGATCTCTACGGTACCAAGAGAGGGGTGGCCTTTGATGTTCTTGCCACTGTGGCCTGTGATCCGTAGAGTGTCCCAGGGCTCCAGGGGCCCTCCAAGTGGAGGCCGGCCTCGGGAGCGGGGTCCTGTCTGCCGCACCCCTCGACTCCCCACCCATCCTGCCTGAGAGGACACTCTTCTTGGTTCTCAGCAGGGTCCCCACCTGGATCCTGCAGATGTGCCTGCTCTTCCTGGCCTGGGACAAGCCTGCATTGCCTGGGAGACAAAAAGTAGGCCCCTGCGGCTGTTCCTTCCCAGGATGGCCCTTGGCCCACTAGAGCCCAGGCTAGAGAGATCTTGTGGGTGGGTTTGCTCCTCCCCTCCTGGAAGGAGTGTTGGCGGCACACACACAGAGAAGAGGGGGTTCGCATGAAGGTCACCTCCACGTTTAGTAAGGGGACGGGAAACGTGTGGTCTCCTCATTGCGAAGGCAGCTCACACAGCCCGTGCGGTGGCCTTGTGCCAGGAGATGGGGCAGAGTGACAGCCAGATGCGCGGGGCGAGCAGAGCGTGAAAGGCCTCGGTGATGGGCCTGGTTCAGAGGAGTCGGGAAGGAAGGCGCCTTCAGCTCTGGGTTTCGGAGGAAAGAAGTACACATCTCTGGGGACAGAGCTTCCCAAACCTTCGTGGCCCCACACACGGTCTTCACGCCGTCCTCCGTGCTCTCTGAGGCGCAGGGTGGCTTGCCTCTGCTCCACATCGGGGGCACCAGCCGGAAGACCTGGAGTTGTGGGTGACTGGATGGCTGGGCTGGGTTCGCCTGAAGGCTTTGTCACTCAAGTGTCCTGAGGTCCATGCTGGTGTCCTTTTGTGGGTTGAGACCATGGGCTGGAACTCCCCCCACCCCCGAGCCACCCTGTGTGGCCGGGGCCTCCTCACAGCACGGTGGCCAGGTTCCAAGGTGGCCAGGTTCCAAGTGCACGTGTCCTGACGGGGTGGGGGGGGGGGATGCAAGCATGTAAGCACCACATGGGAGCTGTATTGTTTCTCTTTTTTTAAATAAAAATGTTTAATTAAACTTTTAATTGATTCATTAAAAGGTTAACATTCTATTTGGAGATCATTGTTGTCATAAGAAATAATACAGAGAGATCCGTGTACCCTATACCTAGTTTCCCCCAGTGGTAACATTTTACAAAACTTCAGCCCAATGTCATCGCTAGGACTGCTGCCATTGATGCCGTCGCCCACCCCACCCATGACTCGCAGTTACGTGTGCTCTCATTGGTGCATACAGTTGGTGTCATGCAGCTTTCCGTATCTCCCACCGCAACCAAGATGCAGAACAGTTCCAGCAGCACAGGACCCGCGTGTCACCCTGTTACGGACACACCCTCTTCCGTCCGTAGCCCTGGCAACCGCGAGCTGTTCTGCATTTCTGTCGTTTTGTCATTTATGCGTGCATTTAGTTAAGAGCGTTGACTAAATGGGGCCATACGGTATTAAGCTTTCTTCACTCTGCATAATGTCCTGGGTCCCTCCCAGTTTGTGTCAGTAATTCATTGTTTCTGATTGCTGAGTTGTGTCTCATGCGGTGGCTTTGCCACCACTTCTCGTTTGAGGACAGTTGAGCTGAGTTGCTGGGCCGTGTGCTAATTGCATGGCTGGCTTCATAAGAAACACCGGACACTTTTCCAGAGTCCCACCCCCGCTCGCGTTCCCACGGCGATGTGCGCACGAAGCAGTTCTCCCATCCTCACCCGCAGTGGCAGCTTCCGCTACTTTTTACTGCAGTCATTGGGAGAGGGATAGTGGTACCTCGTTTGGTTTGTTAATAAACTGGATTTCTCAAACGGCTGAGGACGTTGGAATTTTCTCATGCTTATTTGCCATCTGTGTGTCTCACAAAGTGTGTCTTTGGCCCATTTCTAAATTGAATTGTTTGGTTTTCTTGCCGTTGACTTTTGAACATTCGTCATATATTCTAGAAGCTGCTCCTCTGTCAGACATGGGTTAGCGGACATGTCCCAGCAGTGGCTGTCTGTCCATCCTCTGCAGTGTCTCTCACGGAGCACAGGAGTCTGAACTTGGCTGAGGCCCAGCTTACTCCTTTTCCTTTATGATTGTGCTTTTGGTGTCAAGTCTGAGAACTCTTTGCTTCGCTCTAGGTCTAGGTTTTTTCCTGTGTATTTTTCTAGAAGTTTTATAGGTTTACTTTCTCACTGAAGCCCATGACCCATTTTGAGTTGATTTTTGTATAGATAGGAAGTTTAAGTGGAGGCTCACTTTCGCTGCCCATGGATACCTGAACTTGGAGGCCCTCAGGGCCATAATCTCTGCTGCATTCTGCTGACCGGGGCTGTCAGGAAGGTCTCCAGGTTCACGGGAGGACACATGGGCCCACCTCTCAGTCTTGGGAAGATACCGCCCACCACGCATGGGACTCCCCTCGGGTGCTGGGAGGGCACGTCCCCTTTGGGGTCATAGGTTTGTGATGGGCCTCAGATCTTAAGGTAATAGGATTCATGCAGGATTAACTCTGAGGAGAGGGATGGGATGTGAGTCGGTAGGGTCCTGGCAGGAAATAGCTGGCACATGCAGGTGTCGGCAGCAACTGGGCCCGCACAGCAGCGAGGTGTCAATTCTTAGGCCTGGGGTGCAGGGGCGGGGGGCAATGTCCTCAAGCCCAGCGTGTGCCAAAGCGGTGGGAGCGACGGCCTCACAGTGGCCGCTGCTGGAGGCTAGGAGACACGTCAGGGCCAGAGCCACAGCCTCGCCGGAGGACACTGGGGCGTAAACACCCGACCTCCCATCCGTCTCCTGCTAGTGCTTCCACGGACTGACTCCACCTGTGTGTGGGCCCACCTGTGTCCCCTCCAAATCCATACGCTGGAGCCCTAACCCCAGGTAGCTCGGAATGGGACTGTGTTTGGAGACAGGGCCTGTAAAGCGGTGATTGAGGTGAAATGAGGTCATTGGTATGGGCCCAATCCGGTCAGACTGGTGTCCTCTTAGAAGAGGGGATTAGGACCCAGATACACAGAGGGACGCCCCTGTGAGGACATGGGGAGAAGGTAGCCATCTACAAGCCAAGGAGAGAGGAGAAACCAGCCCTGCCTGCGCTGACCCCAGACGGCCAAGCTCCGGCACCATGAGGCAGCACTTGTCTGTCTAAGCTGCCTGAGCTGCCTCGTAGACCCTGGGAGCCAGTGGCCACTGGTGGGGTCATGCAGGGCAGCCCGGAGGGCACAGAGCAGGGGCAGGAGGGAGGAGCGGGGGCATCAGACAGCACCCAGCACGGCGTATGGCCAGGATGAGCCTTGGGGTGACGGCACAGCCTAAGCCCCGACACCAGTGCTGTGGTCTCCTGCTGCTCTTTCCTGCACCGCGCATGTTCCAGGCTACTCAGCTTGGCATGCCCAAAACTGAGCCTGCAGTTCTTCTCTCCTGCACCCCAAACCTGTGCCTTCTTCCCTCCTCCCTCTCTTCTGGTCACCTTGGTGGCTGTGTCAGCACTCCTGCCTGTCCTGTCCTCACTGTCCCCTTCACGCCCTGCCCCTGGTTACCACCCTCTCCACATGGAGTCCGTGCGCCCTCCTGCCCACCATCCCCACTCTGCAGCCAGAACCACCTTTCCAAACCACCTCTGACCTTTTCACTCCTGGATTTCAGGCCTCCCCTAAAAGGCAGAGCTGCTCCGCAGACCAAGCTAGACACCACCACAGACCAGAAATGGCTCAGAAACGCAAAGTCATCAGTGGCCTGAAGCTGGAATCTTCAGAGGCAGCAGAGGGAGCTGGCATGATAATCGGGAGACAGGAGCAGGCTCATTGTTTGAGCGCTGGCAGGGTGGGCGCCCTGCACCTGTAGGAGGAGGCTGGGAAAAAATGCTGCTGGCCCCCGCTGACACCATGCCCCTGTTGGGCTGCCAGAGGCTGAAGGCTGCACTGTAGCCACATGGCCAGGATTGGACCCCCTTCCTGCTGGCCAGAGATGGTCCCCGTCTCTGTCACTGGGAGCAGAGGTCCTGGACGCCAGCATGAGCCCTCACTCTGGGTGTGCACTCAGGCCTCGGAATGGGGAGGTGCTGCTTGGGACAGCACAAACTGCTGGCAGGGAGGGATCCCCCGCACGATGAGTCCGCAAAGCAGAACTGTAAAACTGACACCAAGCAGGGTCCCACAACACCCTACCTGAGAGGGGAACCACTCCAGGTGGGTGCACAGGGCCAGTGGGAAATGCTTGTAAAGAAGTGGTATTTAGGGTCACACAAGAGTCCGGGGGCTTCCGTAACTGAGTGCCATAATCTTGGTGGCTCACAGCAACAGAACTGCAATCTCTCACCATCCTGGCAGTCTAAAATCAGGGTGTCGGCGGCCTGGGTCCTTCCAAGGGCTCTGAGGGTGAATCTGTCATGCCTCTGTCCCAGCTTCTGGCGACGGCTGGCAATCCTGGCTCTTGCCTTGTAGGTACTTTACTCCAGCGTCCGCCTCCGTCTTTGCGTGGGCACCTTTCTGCACCTGCACATCATCCTCCCTCTGTGTGCGTCTCTGCCCAGATTTCCCTCATCGCGTAAGGACGACAGTCCTGTTGGACTGGGGCCCCCCACTCCCGTGTGACCACATCTTAACTAATGAATGCACCTGCAACAACCCCACTCTCAAATCTGGCACATCAGGAGGTTCTGGGGGTTAGACCTTCGGGATACTTATTATGAGGAGGGCAACACAATTCAACCCGCAACAGGGTGCCTTAAGAGTTGGAGACCAGCCTGGGCAACATAAGGAGACCCTGCTTCTACAAAAAATATAAAAATTAGCCAGGCGTGGTGGTGCACACCTGTAGTCCCAGCTACTCAGAAGGCCAAGGCAGGAGGATCACTTGAGCCCAGGAGTTTAAGGCTGCAGTGAGCTATTATGGCACCACTACAATGCAGCCTGAGTGACAGAGCAAGGCCCTGGTCCTAAAAGCAAAGAAAAGAAAGAGGGAGAGGAATCCCAGGGTGGGATAGGAAGACAGAGGTCTGGGGAGAGGACACCCGATGGAGCAGGACAAGGGGAAGCTTCTGGAAAGTGTGTTGTACGTCCCCGACTGGAACCAGAGTCCACTAAGGGAATGTACACACAAGCTCCACATGTGTGCCTGCAAGAACTGTGTTGCAAGTGACAGAAACGTCTGTTTGTACAAACTTAGGTAAAAGAATAACATGAAAGGAGGAGGGGAAATTGTATTGATGTATTTGATTTGTGCATGGAACTGAGAATTCCAGGGCAAGGTCTGACTTCAGCAAGTCTTAATCAAGGTCTCAGACAAATTCACCTGGACTTGTCTGTCTGTCTGTGTCTTTCTATGTCTTGGCTCACTTCTGCAAAATGGTGGCTTCTAGCTCCATTACTCCCCTCCTCACAAGCACCTACTATGTGCCAAATGCCGCACTGTGTCTGAAGAACGTGAAGATGTGTAAGACATGCTGTGAGGACCAAAGCTGGGCTGTGGCTGCTCTGTAGCTGGATTGACACAAACACTGAGAGTCCGGCACACTCGGGCTGGAGTTGGGTCATGTCGCTAAGCCACAGTGGCCTGTGTCCATCGTCTGAGCCCCTGCACCTCAGCTTCTTGAGGGTCACTGGCAAGATTAGGTCAGTTTACACATTTGAAACCTCCTGGCCAGGGGCCCGTGCGGAGTCCTCCATGAGAGTTAGTTTCTCTTCCTCCAGGAAGGAAGGAAGGGAAGAGAGGGAGGGAGGATGAACTTGACCCCTTGATTCAATGATTCACATTTAAGAAAGCTCCATCCTAAAGTCACATTTAAAGACAAAATTGTAACATTGCTGTGTGAGAACACTCCCACGCTCAAAACACATTCCAATGACCAGAAATTATATCACAGCATGAACGTCCATGCCAGAAATCATTTGCCTGGGACCTCGCTCTGGCCTTGGGTGTGCAATGGGCCCTGGATGGCTGCCCAGTGCTTGGGGCATGGCTGCCAGCCGCCCCCTCAAGGCCACCCGCCTGGCTAATGCAGCGCTGGGAACCTTCCATAGAAGCTGTGGTTGTTCCCGTGGGAGGAAAGGAGAAGACGTGGAACGGAGCGCCAAACCCACAGCCACTGTGCAAATAAGACTCACTGACCACCTCATGGAAACCCTGTGGAGTGGCTCAAAGTCAGCTGAAGAAGTTTGCAAGCCACATGTGAGTTACAGTGTCACCGCCCTAGGCCGTTCGTTGTCTCTTCTGAAAGGCGCTTCCAATGGGCCCCGGGCCGCCTTGGGGAGGTGTCCTGCACCAGCTCTGCTCTGGAAAGGATCAAAAAGAAACATGCCCAGAAAAGTGGGCCACCAGCGGGGGTGCATCCTTGATGGATCACATCAGGGTCCTGGAGACGCCTGCTCCTCGGAGCACAGGTCTCCCAGTGTGTCTGGTGTGCTTTCCAGCAATCAGGATGTGGCGGGAAAGCGTTTGGATCTAACGTTATCTCTACTGTCCTCGGATCTTAAACAGCCCCCTTTCCTCTGTGGGCCTCAGTGTCTTCATTTGAGAGTCCTTCTAGCTATGGCAGCATTCCAGCCTTTATCTTTGGATTTGTCTCCCCTGGAATGGGCCGTGTCCCTAAGGTAATGATGTCTGTGTTTGTGGAAGTAATCAAGCTGTAATTTCAGCAGTTGTCACACTTTGTGCCTTCATAATCCAATATGTACTGAGGTGCTTCTGTATGCCAGGCACAGTACTAGGCACAGGACCCTGCTGGGGCAGAGCGCAGATGAGGCTCCTGTCCTGGAGGTGAGGCACAGAGTAAACGAGTGGATGAAGGAAGGAGCACAGCTTCAGAGAGCATCAGGTGCAGAGGAGGCGATGCGACAGTGACTGGGGGCACAGGAGAGGTGGCAGCGCTTCTCAGAGGAGGCGACCTCTGAGTCAGTCCTGAGGAAGCAGCGGGTGCCAGCCTTCTACGCAGCCCAGGAAGGCATAAGGCCACCACCCCACTAACAGATGAGGCAACAGGGGTCAAGCCACTTGCATAAGGCCAGGCTGCAGGTCACAGCAGGGCCAGGATTTGTTCCTGGGTTCCCTGTCCCAAAGCCACTCACCTTTAGGGCTACCCCAGTCTGCCGTGGGTGGAAGTGGGGACCCTCAGACCCTCTGAATCCAAAACCCTGTCATCTGTGGCCTCTGGTAGTGCCCAGGGATCTTTCTCTCCCTCTCTGATTTTACCTGCTTGTCTACTCCTGTGTCTGTCCAGAGCTGTGAGCAACTGTGGACCCATGGCCCTGCCCAGGAACTGCAGCAGCACCAAGCAAGTTCCGCCTGCCTCCCTCCCTCCCTCCCATCCTGCCCCCCACACCCCACGCCCAGGTGCTCCTGGACTAGAGGTTCCCCCTTGCCTTTTCATTTTAGTTCCCAGTGGGGCATTGCCGAAATAGAAAAAAACTGTGGAACTCTGTAGATTGAGCTTGGATTCTGCGACCTCACTAAGCACATTCAACAGTTGCAGTAGCTTTTCTGAGGATAGTTTGGGATGTTTTCCTGAGATAATCAAGTCACCTGTGAATAGAGACGGTCTAGTTCTTCCTTCCCCATCTGGGTGACTTTTACTTCTTCGCCTTACTTTAGTGTGCCGGCCAGCACGTGCTGGGCGATGTTCAGTAGGAGGGGAGTGCAGGCCCTGGCCCCATTCTCGGTATTAGGGGGAAACATTTGTCTTTTCATCATAAAGCATGGTGTCAGCTGGAGGTTTTTGTAGATGCCTTTTATCAGGTTGAGGAAATTTCCTTCTATTCCTAGTGGGCAGAACATGTTTATGATGGATCACCGTTGAATCTTGTCAAGGCCTTCTCTGCATCTATTGATAGGATCATGTAATTTTTTCTTTAATTTGTGCATATGGTGAATTACATTGATCAACTTTCAAACGCTGAACCAGCCTCATTGTTGAATTTTATTTGCTAATATGTTGTTGAGGATTTTTGCATCGATGATCATGAGGGATATTGCTCTGTAGTTTTCTTCCCTGATGCATCTTTGTCTAATTTGGGCATCATGGTCATGTGGGCTTCATGAAATGAGGTTGGGAAGTGATTGCTCCCTTCGTGCTCTGGAAGAGTTTGGTGGAATTGATGTTAGCTCTTCCTTACGTTGACTGAATTCACTAGTGAAGCCACTGAAGCACAGAGTTTTCTTTGCCGAGAGATTTGTTTGTTTCAACTACAAATTCTGTTTCTTGCATAGATATAGGACTATTCATTTAATCCATTTCTTCTTGAGAGCACTTGGACAGTTCATGCCTTTTGAGTAATTCGCTCAAATCATCTCAGTATTCAAACTTGTGGGCCTAGAGTTGTCCCTGGTCTTTCCTTATTTTTCTCTTTTTTATTGATGAGTCTGTTTAGAGCAGGGTCAGTAGTTTTAAGGTCTTTAAAACAAAAGAATACAGAAGAATATGTGATAGGGACTATATGTGGCCAGCAAAGCCTACAATATTTACTCTCTGGCCCTTTACAGAAAGTTTTCTGTCCCTGGTCTTATGCATTTTATTAACTTTTCCCAATTTAGCCTCACTGATTTTCTTTGCGGTGTTTTCATTCTTCATTGCATTGATTTCTGCTCTTATCTTTATTATATACTTCCTTATGCTTGCTTTGGGTTTAATTTGTCTTCTTTTCCTAATTTCTTTGAGTGGAATCTTGATCTGAGAAATTCTCTTATTTTCTAATAAAATCATTTAATGCTATTAATTTTCTTCCAGGAACTGCTCTGGATGCATCTTACAAATTTTGATAGGTTGTGTTTTCATTTTCATTTAATTCAAAATATTTTCGGATTTCCTTTGTGATTTCCTCTTTGACCCCTGGGAGATTTAGAAGTGATTGTTTAATTTCTGTTCTTTTAAATTGATTAAGGTTTGGTTGTTGGCCCAGACTACAGTCTTGATTGGTGAATATTCCGTGTGCACTTCATTGCCCCACCCATCCCTCCCTCCTTATGTATCCACCCTCTGGTATTTATGTTCATTCACTCATCAGTCCACTGATGCACTGATGTATCCACTGATCAATTCATCCGTCTGTTCATCATCTCTCAAGGTGTGCATCCTGTTACCCATCACAGCAGTGCCTGGCACAGGGTCAGTATTTTTACTGCTACTATTATTATCATCCTTGGACCAATTATGGTGGCCCCTGAGTATGGGCTGTGACTGGCTCACATGCCTGTCCCTTTAGTGGAGA
>CAUYRT010080056.1:0-59140 GCA_963574885.1 Lepilemur ruficaudatus | reverse complement strand
GCGCCCGGCTGGGTTTTGTTGGTTTTGTGTGTTTTTTTTTTGCCTTTACTATTTTTTTTTTTCGAGACTTTTAGACGGGGTCTCGCTGTAGTCAGGCCCGTGTGAGACCGGTGTCGAACCCCTGAGCCACAGCTATCCGCCGGCCTCGGCCTCCCAGAAAGCTGGGATTACAGGCGTGAGCCACCGCGCCCAGCTGAGCCGTGTGTTTTGAATTCTCTTTTCCTCCGTTCCCACTGCTACTTTCTTTGCACAGGTCCTTACCATCTCTCACTGGAACTCCTTGCACCAGCCTTCTACTGGTTTCCCTGCTGTCTGTAGTCTTCTCTGTCCATTCCACCCCCAATATCACTGCAAGTGTTATCTTCAAAACAGAAACCGTATCACTGTTCTGCCAAAAACTTTCAATGGCTACTGTTCACCTAAGGGATAAACTTACGTTGATTATAGACAGCATTGAGTCTAATTTCTAATTTGGTCTTCTATTAATACCACCAGTTGTAGTCTTCACTTCATTGGTACAGAAAGATCAGTTTTTCTGAAACTTACATTGGTTCTTTCATACCTGTGTTCTGATGAGCACATTCTTTACCTTTATCTCCATCTGGACAAATCTCAACACATCTCCCAACACATCTCCCGGTTCAAATATGGTACTCTGCCTCCCGAAATCAGCTGTCTTTTCCTCTTTGCCATCATGGGAGTTTGCACCCAGCTGGGGTAGAGCACATTTCACAATATACTATAATCGTTTGTTTACGTGATTTCCACGCACGAGACTCTGTCCCATTTATCTTTGTATCTTCAGTGCAAAGCACAGTGTCTTATAAAAAGTATGCAAGGAATGAATGTGTCTGAGCTGTGTGTCTGTGCCTACACCAGGAGCCCTCCAGATTCTGTTGTTAGGCATGTTAGAAATGAATGATGTTGTGAAAACCTAATAGGGCAACAATCAGCAGAAAAGGTTTATTTCCTTCTCTTAGTATTTTTTTTTTGTATTGAATCAGGACTAAGTGTAGATGGCTATGTATAGTCACTCATGAAGTCAGGTGTGCTGTGGGTTAGAGGATAGTATTCATTTTAATAGAAAAGAGTAGAAGAAAAGAGGAGACTTCCATTGTCACTCTTAGTGTTTCACATATATTAAAATTTAATTTCTCATATAAATACTAAGCTTCATAAAAAGATATATAACGTATGTATGTGTGTGTTTTATAATGTATGCATATGTATATGAATACATATATATTTCAATGTGACTGTTATCATATTACTCTGTGTTACATTTCATTATATTCACCCTCAGAAAATTATCACTGTAAGTCCAATAATAAAGACAGGGGACTAGGTTTGTGTTTTCAAGTCTTGCTTGGGGTATTTGCCCATGCTTATACAGCAGTAACAATAATGACAGATGATTAACGTGATCAGGACACCCATCGCATTTAATATGTGGTCCCTGCCCTTATGGAATTCAAAACTCATAAAAAGATGGGTAACATTACAGGGTAGTTTGAGGTATGCCAATTTGTGGCATACAATAAGTGAGATTTTATTTTGTATCTCTCTATAGCCTACCATAGCACTTTACACACATTGGATGTTTAATAAATATTTGGTGATTGAATGGACAATAAAACAAAAGCAAATTTGTACTAATTGTCAATTGTTCTTCACTGTACACAGTAAACTAGAGTTGGGTCTTGGGCTATGGTATTGACACCAGCTTCTTGTAAATAAGAGTAAGGATTTATCCTTTATATTTTCATAGATCTCATTTATTATCCATGAAGACGAAGCTTATTTTGTAAATTAGAAGTAAAAATTAATAAATATATAAATAATAAAGATATATAAAAATATATATAACTTAACTCTATATAAAACCACTTAGTCAAAGACTTTGTCAGTCTTGCTGAGACACTTTGAGTGAAAATGCATATGAAAGTCTTTAATGACAGGAAGCGAATACCCAGGAAATCGTAATCATCTTTCCAGTGGGAATGAACTACTCTCTTACAACAAAGCCTAGGTAGTAAGAAAACCATCTGAAGAAGTGGTTCCTTCTAGAAGTTGTTTTAGAGTCTGTTTCAGAAGGAGGTATAGAGTGACTCCAAGTGCCTTACCAGCTTCTTCTGAATAGAGTACAGGTGACCTATAGGTACTTGTTCTCTGAGCTGATTTATAATTAGTACCTGGCTGCCCAGATTTACCCATAGAACTGCCTTAAGTCTGGCAAGGTATCTTTCTTTTTAAAACAAAAGAATGGATGATCATGATTCTAACTTATCTGTTTTTCTATAAGTGTATATGAAGACTAACATTTTCATAAGTATGGATAATAACACTGGAAGAGTTTAAATGGTCGGCCCCCACGTGCTCTTCCTTTTGTTTTCCAGTTTGGAGCTCCATCTCAGGAAAATAGAATCACATTTTGAAACAGGTGTAGCTCTTTCTACAAGTTTTTCTAGTGCAAGAAAATTGGAATCTCAGAGATCTGCATGTGCTTATTTTATCTTCTCATCTCCCTTTATTAAACTAGAAAGGTTTTTCCCCTTAATCACACTCTTAGAATTATCATGTAACTTGACACTATGGCCAAAGGGGGTTTTGTTTTGTTTTGTTTAAATCATATGTGTGAAAATAAAAAGAAATGCTTGTATTTAAATAGAGTTACAACAATAAGTAATTGTTCCCAAGTAGTCCCAAATTGAATGTTTACTCCCCCATTCTCATCCTAGAAGGTATACTGGCAGTGATTCAGTTCATACTTGCTCTGTTTGTCTTCTTGGCAATAATACCAGATGTATTTCATTTAATTTGAATAGCTATGTGCCTAAATGAGTAAAGGATATTATTCTAACTTGATGTATTTATAAGCACTAGAGCTTGCAATTTATAACAACTGTTAGTTTATTATTTCAAAGACCGTACTATACTGCAAAGAATCCTTTATTCAAATTTTCATGTATTACTTTTCCTTTTTTTTTTTTTTTTTAATACTGGGCCTACATCAACCATCAGTCATTTTCCGTGAGTTTGAAATACCTATTTGGTGGATGTTCTTTTCTTTGTTTTCTTATTTGCTTTTTTCTTTGAATTGTTTTTACTATCATTAAGGAATGAGCAAGGTTACTTAGTAGGGAATGAGCTCATCTCTGCTACTTCAGCTATTTTAAAAATCTTTGATTTAAAAAAAAGTGGTTGGAGGGAAGAAATGGAACTATATTCAGTTAGGCTACCCCTGGTTTGCATTATTGTGGGGACGAGTGAGTTTTTTTCTCTTTTGGTGTTGTCTTTAGTTTTCAGCAAAACTATTTCTTTGGAAGTTCTTTTTCTCCTAAACTTGTTATATAGGAATGTCGGAGCTGCAACAGTCTGTCTATCGTATGAATACGTGTTTATAAATGATTCACTTAGCTGTTCTGGTCTGTTAATTAAATATGTATTTAAAGCATTTTTTTTAAAAAATGGAAGGTCTGTATCATGTTTTTCACATGATACAGGTTCTAAGTTGCTGCAAAACTAGTTAATCATTTATATTTAAATATTTTCAGGAGTTTTCACGTTAGGAATTTATGCTGTATACTCACTCCCAAATCGTGGTGTAAACAGTGTAATCAGTTAGATAGGTTAAAACAGTCACGGAAAATACCTTATTTGATAATTGTGTATTTGCCAATGAGTTACTTTGCGTATGGCAGTATTAAATACTCCCATTCCCTTCCTACTTTTCGTATGTGCACAACTATACATTCAATATTTCTTTCAAGAACACCAAATCCTACAAACCCAGAAAGGGATTCTAGGTGGGTCATTCTCACTTTCTCTTCATGTCATCTATAAAGCAGGCAAAACAATTTCTGGCCTCCCATTTTTGAAAACCATAAAATCATTTCACCACCAAACTTTCTGAATCAAATTTTAACCTAAGGACAAATGGTGTTTTTCTTTTTTGCCATTTCAAACCTTTGAAATTAAGATTTCAAGTAGAACTTTTCAGACAGCCTTCAAGGAAGCCACGTCAACACACGTCCCTAAAGCACATTAAATTATATAGCACTCTGCCAGGTATGCCCAGTGTCTGCCACAGAAGGAAAAGAACTGAACACGTGAGCAGGCCAGTTGGTCAGTGGGGGGGGAGGGGGGGACAGGTGAGCGGCAGTGAGGACGCTGGGGGAAGGTGGGTGTTGGGGGGTGTGAATGTTTGGGGGTGGAAAGAGCTCATGCTCTGGGCTCTGAGTTGCTGGGCTCATTCTTTACAGCCCCGGTTTGTGAAGTGATTTATGGGCCATACATCACCTTCCTGGTTGGCTTTGTTGACACCTTGTCACATTCTTGCTTGGGCTTGAGGAATTCATTGTTCTTGTTTGAACTGATAAGAAAAAAAAGAAGAAGAAGAAAGAAAGAAAAAGGGGGAAAAAAAGGTTTTCTCACTGAGACCTTGGGAACAGCGGAGGGGGTGGAATGTTAACGGGGAGTAGCGGCTGCACTTTCCCAAGCCAGGCCGTCCCGGGGGCAGTCGCAGGGAAGCTCTGCCATGGGGTGTGGAGGCTGAAGTCTTGTGTGCCCTGGGGAAGTCATCTCTTGGTTTGGAGCTGTTTCTTTGTGCTGGGATGATACTGTGGAGAGAGGCCTTGGGAGGGGTGAACAAGGAGGTGGGTAGCTTTCTTCCAGAAGCGGGAGACAGAAAGGCTGAAAGGAGATTCCAATGGAAGGTAAAATGACCCTGGTCACTGGGAGAATATAAAACGCGCGGTGACTTTTGATGTGAGCCAGTCTCTTCGAAGTTCATCCTGCTGTACAGCATGCATTTCGGGCACGGTGCCATGCTGACCTCTCCCCTTTAATGTGTAGTGCCCCATGCTTCACTTAGTATTTTGGCAGCCTGCACACAGAGGCTGGCATTTGAGTACAGAGCTTTGAAGACAGCAGAAAAGTTTTGGAATGGGAACTCATCAGGCCACTGGCCAAAAGTTTGTGTGATGTGTGCATGGAGTATTATCTCTCACTTCGCTAGAGCAAATGAATGACCTACCTGTTTTTTTAGATCTCTGATATCATTGCTTCAAAAATAATAGTAAGAATAATAATAATGATAATAACAATGGATTAAACTCCTTTTCACCCAAGAGAAGTAACGGGTGAGATCATATGTTCCACGTCATGGGATTGTAAATGCTCACACTTCCTTTTGTGAAAATATGTTTTCTTTAAGAGAAGCCAAGCACAAACATATTCCATTCACTAATATTCTCTGTCATCATGCTATTGTTGATTGGAAGAAGAACCTACTTGCACCCCAGCCAAGGGTGAAGTGTCCAGGGAGTGTTCACACTTTTGTGTTATACTGTTAACAAGTTCATGTGTAATGGAATAAATCACTTTACCTGGAGGCGCCATTCACACATCCCCACTATGAACCTCATTTTGAACTGGAGCCATAGAAAACTGTTTTCAAGCTTCTTAAAATGGTTCTCTGCAATCATATGCATTGTAGAATGCATATGTGTAAACTTCTTGTACGATATTTGATTTTCCAAGGCATCCCTGTAAACTAGGGATGCCTAACTGCCAAGATACGTAGCCAGAGATGGGGATTCAAGAGCTGACACTGCAGTAGCATGCGGACGAAAGTGACCTAATAAATGTGCAACAGTAAAGCTAGTAAGTATGTAACAGTACAGTAACTGCAGGATTAAAATAAAAAACTAGTTTTGGAAAGCACACACTTTTTCTTTTTTGTCATCTACCTTGCTGTAAAGTGATATTTTGACTAAGACTTAAATATCTAAATATATGCCATGCTGTGAATATTGGCAGCAAAGTTTTAACACACATCCATTTTTATTTTTAATACTATGAGCCCATTTTCCCCAGTTTCTTTGTAACTCTGATGAGCCTGCCAGTTCTGCCTTTGCCTTTTTCCTAGCTTGGAATCTACTCTGGTTTCCAGAATTAGATTTATTGACAGTGTTTCACTGCTCTCTGCTGGAGAAGCCCAAAGCCAGGCCAGGCATCTAGGGCTCTAATCACTTTCAAGGAATGCAGGTGAGATGGCTCAGCTGATAAACTCCTGGCCTCTGAAATTAAACTCAACACAAGACTTATTCATGCTGGTCGTACATCATGGTTTACAAGTCAAGTTGTACAGGCTAGAAATGGGTTTCTCAGAGAGGAGGATGGGTGAGATAAAAGTGTCTCACTGCCGAAACTCTAATTTCTTACTTCAAATGTTGTCCTCTATAAAGATAGCTTATAGAATGATGCACAGAGACAGTGCCATTTCTTAAGTCAGTTTTCCTCCTTTCATTTTTGATACATAAAAATATAAACTTTATTCTGGTATGTACATCTGAGACAAAAATCCCCCACCCCCCAGAAGAAACAAAAGACAGCTCTTTGGCCCAAACTATATCAAGTTTGAAACAAACTCTATATAAACGCTTTTTCCCCCTAAACTTCATCTTTAGTATACACATGGCTGGAGAACAGGGGTCAGGAATATTTACCAAGTAAGCAGAAAGTGTGTTAGGACATTTTTCCCCAAAATTTTCCTAGGCAAGATAAATGTTAATTTATATCTTCATTTGCATGAATACAAAACTATACTGCTATATTTCTCAAGTTTGAAATAAAAGCACAAGTACAAAAACAGTAAACACTTCAGGTATTATTTTAAATATATATATTGAGTATGCATATACACATATTTATGAGTATGTACATGTGTTTACACATATGTTTTATGTATATGTATTTTGGTGGGAACAGGGAGCAAAGATACGAGCATAACACATCTCCAAAGTGCTTTATGTTCTTTTCAGTCTGCCATCTTTTAACTTAAAAACAACTTGATGAATAGAAATCATAAAAAGCCATTCTTGCCAGAGCATTAAAGTGCTATTCTATATACGGCATTCCAAGTGAATTATTGCTGTGCTGTCAAAGAAAACAAAAACATTTGGGAAGGACTGTTTATTTTACAGTGGTTGACCAAAAGTATGCAAGTGGTTATAAAAAAATGTAGACAGCTAATGATGGGAGGTGCCACTTGCACATTCTGAAATCCATTCACAAACCTTTGACACTAACTCTTGATCACTGGAGATAATATTAGAAGCAAAAGCATTTTCCTTGGGGAAAATCCTAGCACTTTCAAAGAATTTCAGTTCAAAGCAGATAAATACAACCTCTACCCCCCAGCCTGTATCACTGGCATCTCCTCAATCACAGAGACTAAATGGCATGATACTTTTTCCAAGAAGAGCAAGGAAAATTTTGCAAACTCTTCCTCTCTCAGAGGTTACGGCAATGAGGTATTTTTGTGCAATGAAGCATGTATTTAAAGATTGTATTTGTATTTAAAGATTAAAAGAAAAACTGCCATTGACAATGTTATTAAATTCTTTCATTAAACAAATATTTTCATTTTAGAGCTAGATGGGAAATTAGAGGCCCAAACACAGTCCCTTGGTATTAAAGACAATAAAATGTACACTTAGAGAAGATAAATGACTTGCTTAAGGTCACACAGCTAGATAGTAAAAGGACAAGAGTTAGAACTAGAAGGTCAGTGTTTGTGTTGTGTGTTTTGCCTGAAAATCACACAATGCCCAGTCAAGACCTCACTGATAACTTCTGGTAAATGTTTATTTAACATTTAAGGATTTCTCATGGATGAAGAGATCCTTGTTCCAGGAATCTAGGCTTGGAGTTTAGCTTTCTTTTACTTTTTAAAAAAATTCCACTGATAAGTCAGGATCTGTTTAACCTTCTGGTGGCTCATTAGATAATACTTCTGAGAAATGGGAATAATTGTAGCTGGCTCTCTTTATCCTCATCATGGGGCGAGAGATATGCAAAGCTCCTTGATGCCTCTAGCACGATTCTATCACATACAACCACTCAGTAAATACTGATTGAAAGAATGCATTTAGGGAAATGCTTCATTTCCTTTCTGTCAGTGCCACTGCAGCTTGTTTTCTGGGTGGTATGTAAATTGCAGGGAGTCAGCGCATTGGATGTAGCATGGCGGTAGAGTGAATTGATAGTTTACCCCCCATTTCCATGCATTAGGTGCAGCGGACATCTGACTGTGCCAAAGCTTTGCCCCCACAGTGGAGATAGAGAAAGAGAAGGAGAGGGAGAAGAACTCCTTGCGTCTGTGTCCCTACCTCAGCAGCTCCTCTTCCTTGTCTCTGAGGGTGTCCAGGGTCAGAGAGGTTTGTGCCATGTTGGCCCAAGAGACAATTGTCCTTTTGACAGCTTGGCTGTTTGTGTCTCCAGAATGAAACAGCATCAGATTTTTTTTCTGATGTAGCATCTGCCTTCCCTCCTACATCCTTGGGTTAATCACGTGCTTGCTGGCCAGGATATGTAAATAAGAGCTGGCTAAAAAAAACCCTTAAAGGATTATGAAGCAATCTTGCTTAATAGCAGCGGAACAAAACAAAACAAAAAAACCACTCCAACAAATCCTCCTGTGTGCTACCAAGTAGTGGAAAGATTCAGTTATGACTGGAACTGTCCTGGCCTGAGTCAGAGGGAGGGAAGGAGGGAGGGAGTAATAGAGAGAGAGAGAGAGAGAGGAGAGAGAGAGGGAGAGAGAGAGAGAGAGGCAGAGACAGAGACAGAGACAGAGACAGAGAGAGAAGGAACATGACCACCAGAAAGGAAAAACTGCCCAAGGCGAGCTTCACTCTCTGGCTCCTCTGGTTCCCTCCCAGCGGTTGCTAATGAGGAACAGCGTGCTGGTGAAGGAAGCCTGCTAATCCCAGAACTGGCCTTGCACGCATGTGCTGGGATGACTGACACATTCCCTTCCTTGAGCTACACCCTTTTCCCTTATGCCCAGAGAGGGTCCCAGGGAGCCCCTGGTAGGTGCCTGAGCAGCTTCTGCGCTGCAGAAGGCGTGGAGGGATTCTGATGGTGCAGTTCCTACATGGGATTTGCAGCTGAATGTCTCCATCTCCTGTTCCTGGGCGGTCAGTGGCTGGCTTGGCAATGAGGAGCGTTACCTTCCGGTTGTCTATCACCAAAGCTGTCTTCCCTGCCTGGAGGGGAACGAGCGTGGAAACCCCTGGTGGCTGTGCTGCCAAAAGCAACCTTAGTCAATGACAGAGCTGGGCAGGCGGCGAAGTCCTGCGGGCTGGCCTTTCTGCTGCTCACAGGAGAATCATGCGCTGCTATTTCGGAGGCTGCTGCCAGTTGGCCCCTGCCCACCTTTTCTGTTCATACTGAAGCGGCCAGGAGCTGAGGGGAAGAGGAAGCCTCGGCTGAGCTCCGGGCTGCGCTGCCAGGGGTGCGTCTGTAGTAGGTCCAGCAGTGAAAACAAAACAGGCAGAGCCCAGGGAGGCCCAGCCAGAGCAGCTGAGCGTGGAAACAAAGCAGCCCGCCGGCCAGGGGAAGCAGCAGCAGCCCGTGGAGTGTCAGGCTGGAAGGGAACTTCTAAAGTAGCTGCGTCCTCAAAGCCGAGACACTGAGGCCCAGAGAGGATGTGACATATCTGGGCAGTGACCCAGGCAGGAGTAGAATCAACATCTCCTGGGGGCCCGTCCACACTGCTGCTTGGTTTTAATACCTCTGCTGTTAACGATTTACCCTGCGCAAGCGACTTGCTCCCCAGCCTCTGTCTCATCTGTAAAATGGGGGTGAGAATAATACCTCTCAAGGAGGTTGTGAGAATTACATGAGGAAGTGCAAGCACAGTGCTTGCTTGGCACACTGCTCGGCCACTTAGTAAGCCTTCGGTAAATGCTGGCTGGTTATTTGAACCAGAACTTGAGATGTAAGTGAAGCAGGAAAAACAGGGAGTTGTTCGTAAGTACCTGATCTGTTAGGGAAATTTTTTTTTTTTTTTAAAATAGGGCTGCTTTTCACAAGAAGGGGTGAGCACACTTGAATTAAGATCAGATTGATTATATGATTTCATTCAGTTTTGATGTTGAAATGTTTAATCACATGGCAGACTCTTCCTCCCCCTTCCAGGAAGAGCCCAACTGAAATTAGGAGGAAACAGGTAATGTGAGCTGAGCCATCATCCCAGTTCAGACTTCCTGAATCTATGTTTATCCCCTTTGTGAATGTGCATCTGAACCTTCCTGACAGTTTAAAATGTTTAACTTCAAAGTTATATTCTGATGGAAAACACGTCCTAAAAGGCTGAAGGATTGTTCTAGAGGTGAAAGAAGAGAAGAGGTGATGAAAAATACCATGTTTGGGGAAAACAGTAATGATAAATGATTTTACCTCCTTGGGTCCAGGTGTATAGAGGGATGAGAAACTTGTTTTGTAACAGTTTATAACAACATTTATTCCAAAAGTACTTTGCATCCTGTTCTGACACTAATTAGTTGTGAATCACTTGATAAAGATAAGAACAACAAAAATGACTATTAAGCCCTTCCTGGGTGTCAGGTATTGTGCAAAGTCCTCTATATACGTTACCTCACTTAATTTCCATAGCAACCTTCTAAAATATTTCTCCCCTTTTGTGAAGAGGAAAGTGAGGCTTAGAGAAGTTAAGTAACTTGTCCAAAGTCACTCAGCTAATAAGTGCTCTGAGCCCAGTCACTGTGCTGTGTCCTGCTTACCCCTTAATGTTCACCTGAATCCTACCTTAAACTCAGGTTAGCCTCTATGCACTGCTCTCTTCTCACCTATAAATCAAGGGCTGGATTGCATTATTGTCAAGGCTACTTCTTTCAAAATTCTAAATGTTTCCAGAAAAAAGGGTAGTTTACAATAAACAATCTTGCTTTCCAAATAAATTCTGTCTTACTGAAATCAGTGAGCCAGTTCTCCTTTTCGTATGTATTCATATTGTTTAAGACAGAGAATTCAGGAAGGAATTGAAAACTGGGAAAAATAATTGTTTGCGAGGTTTTGATATACAGGTTGAGTATTTCTTTTCCCTTTTTTTTTTTTTTTTTTTGAGACAGAGTCTCACTCTGTTGCCTGGGCTAGAGTGCCATGGTGTTAGCCTAGCTTACAACAACCTCAAACTCCTGGGCTCAAGCAGTCTTTCTGCCTCAGCCTCCCGAGTAGCTGGGACTGCAGGCATGCACCACCATGCCTGGCTAATTTTTTCTATATATTTTTAGTTAGCCAATTAATTTCTTTCTATTTTTAGTAGAGATGGGGTCTCGCTCTTGCTCAGGCTGGTCTCGAACTCCTGACCTTGAGCGATCCACCCGCCTTGGCCTCCCAGAGTGCTAGGATTACAGGCGTGAGCCACCGCGCCTGGCCTCAGGTTGAGTATTTCTAATCTGAAAATCCAAACTTTTTGAGCGTCAGCATGATGCTCAAAGAAAATGCTCATTGGAACATACAGGATTTCTGAGTTAGGAATACCGAAAAGGTAAGTATAAGGCAAATATTCTAAAGTCTGAAAACATCTGAAACCCAAAACCCTTCTTTCAGGGACCTAAGCATTTCAGATAAGGGACACTCAACCTATATTTGCATGCCCATTGGCCATCAGGAAAGATTAAAATTTTTAGTAAATTGTGCCTGGTCAATTGACAGTAACTGATCAATATTAATGTACAAGTGTATCTCCTTTTGTTGCCAAGGACAAAATTTAAACTTTATTTGTGTTGGTCCTTATTTCTAGGGAAGGTTGCACATTTAGTCATATAATTTGGTGTCCTGAAGCTATTAGTCCAAATAATCCAGCATTATTACTTTACTAAGTGAAGTTTTTCCCTCAAGATTTTTCGTGTCCTAATCAAATTATGCTATTTAGAAAATTCTCAATATTTGTTAGTATCTTTGAAATTCGGTGAATTAGACTCATCTAGATTAATACGTGCTAGTGATCATTGCCTGTAAGACAGTGGACAAGTTTCTCTAACTCTCCAGTCCTTAGTTACCTCAGCTACAGAATGGGAATGATAATGGTATTATCACATTATTATAACGTGTTATCAAGACCATCAGATGAGTTAAATATGTAAAGTGTTTCAAATTGAGCCCGATATATAGCAAATGCTATGAAGTGTTAATTGCTTGTTAATCACTTGTGATTTCCAAACTGGAATTTTCTTACAATTGTACCCAGTAAGTTTTAAATCATAATAAGCCTTCCAACTGATTGTATTTTTGGTTGATAATTCAGTGGTATAATTCTCTCCCTTCATTTCTCTCTATTGTATGTAAATTATATTTGCATAGAAAGTCTTCTATTTTAAGAAGTTTTTATTCTTTTACTTCATCCTCTGTTTAGCACTATAGTAAGTGGTTTTTTACTATTTATTTAATCCTTAGAACTCTACCTAGAGAAGCTTTTTTTTATTTTAAGCTGTGGTATAATAATGGGTCAAATTACATTCATTGAGTTTATTTTCTCAGAATTACAGGTTATTTTAGGTAGAATTTGTTTCCAGTTTTTTTCTTGATGCTCAAATCTCAAAGACACATGTTTTCAGCCCTGATCATGATAAATATTGGGTTTTTAAATGACATCACGAGATACATATTTCTCGGACACAAAAGATTGTTATGTTCTTTTGGCCAGAAGAGACTCTTCTTCCTGGGAAATGTAGCCACAAAATGCTGGGTTTGAGTTTTATTAATATCCTTGTAGATTGAAAACAAAATGTTTTCCCTGTAAGTTTTTGTTCTTTTCCATTTGGCAAACCCGGTGATTTGCCACATGAGCCAATGTTGTGCACTAGCAGCCCTGGTGATATCATCTGGAATGTGTGCAGTCCCTGGGAACAAATAACATGTTGGAAAATGGTTTGCTTTGAGGCAGTAGGATCACTTATGCACCTTACAGCACATGCTGACGATCTCAAGCCATTTTCCTTTTCTAAAAATAATGTCAAGGCAGGCTGCCTCTCCCATATTTTTTGGTCCAAATAAGTAATAATAATAATAATAATAACAAAGATCAGAAAAGATTTTTATAACTAATGACTGTAAGTTGAGAGTCAGATTTTCAAAATTATTTTAAAATTTGTAAAGATGATACAGCAAATACCTATGCCACAAGAATGTCTTTTTTATTTTTTTGAGGCAAATTACTAGGTTATACTGAATGAATAAAAAGATCAGACTTTTAAAACTTGTCTTACATATATATCTTTGTTGCTGTGTTTTCGCCATTCTTGAAAACCGTTCATTGACTAAATGGTACACAGTTTTAACAGGTTAGGATGATGACTGGAATTGGACTGTTCTCAAACTGCTTTTGAGCTGACATTTCACTCAAGGGTAAAGACTCTCTCACACCCTTGGTCCCTGTTTCTTTCTCCTGTTTGGAAGCTTCTTTTGATCCATCGTTCTTGCGGGGAATTACTGAGAAGGACGTTGGCTAAAAGACAACACAGAGGTTTGGGGAAGGAGGTATGAATCCAACCAAGGCATACCATTGAGTTCAAGAGAAATTTCCAGGTAAAGCTTCTCAACCCACCAGCCAAGACCCAACTCACAGTGGTTACTTTCACTCTTAGTCTTATCTTGAACATACTCTTGCTTTTTGAAGGCAACACTGCATTGAATTCCTCATTTCCTGTTTTATTCATTGGCTTCCCCATGCCCCTTAATAAGACAGCAAGACTCTCTTGAAGTATAGGTTATGAAATTCTTGGGATTTTTAAGACTTTGAGCTCATTTAGAAAGAAATGCGTGTTCCCCATGGCCCAGAAATACAGAATGCCGATTACCTCACTCTATTTGACGATTTAAGTGATGCATTTTCTATAAAGAGTCCATTACGCAAATGGACCCCTGTACAATGTGTGATATTTTAGTGAGGAATTTCAAAGACAAGAGAGTTTGATGACCTGCTAAGGCCAGTTCAGTGAAGCAATGAAAACCTTATCTTGGCTGTTGTTTTTAAAACTGGCATTCCAGTGAGTCACCTAATGGGAGAGATTTAAGAAAAATATTGTTTACTTGTTGAATTCTAAAAATCTTAAAGAACAATAGTAAGTCAGATCTCAACTTCTGTAATCAAAATAATTAAATAGTAAAGATTTTTTGGCATTTGATCACTGGGACCTCTGTAGCAAGATATCTTGCTAGCCAGTATTAACCTGCCGTAGGTAAGCTTTTATTTTTTAAGCAACAACCTTTGAGTTTATTATTCTGATTTCCCCTTCCTTGCCATTGACTCCAAGGCAATAATGTGTCTTTTGGGTTTCCCCGTTAGGTTTCGTGTTAGTGTTTCCTCTTGACCTCCCTCAGATGCACACACACACCCCTTCACACTGAGTATAAGAAATGGCAGTTGGTTTTTGTGAGGTTATTAATTCTTTTTTCCATGTGGTTTGGGGACATTTGATATAATTTGTCAGTTGGGAAGGCACAAATATTTTCTTAAAAAGAAAACTTTGAATAAAACTTTGTTTACATCTTTGACTCATTGATTGATTCACCAAATCTAAACAGTGCTACAGTGTGCTAACTCTTATAACAACCATGACATGGGGACCCAGGGACCACCCTCCCCTGTCATAGATATACCCGTGTTCGGCTTGTCTGATGTCGGAGTCCGTGCTTGTCCCACCAATTGTAAGCTGCATTTTGTGTCCATCCTAGCAAGAAGGACTATACGTTTGATATCTTGTTTTACTATAGTTTTGAATTTTGCTGTCTCCCTACTCCTATCTACACCAAAGTAACAAACATTTCTTGAAAGAAATATTTATTGTGTCCATTTTAATCTACTGAACTTTATTGCCCTTGTCACATGAACTCCAGTGTCCAGCTAGATATTTAAGACTTCTTTCATTTGGATTTTGGTAAGACTTGTTGTTGTAAATTAACACAGGATCATTATCTATTTTTTTTCCCTGAAGTCCCAGAAAAGTAAAAAAGGCTCTTTCCTACAAATCAAACAAATCTCCGTGCACCATGAGCTGCCAGCATCATCTGGCGTTTTTCCTTCTCTTTGCCAACAAAGCACTGACTCAAGGAAGCTCAGGTGTGTCGTGCATGTCCAGAGAGGACCCTTTATGAGAAATGCATAGTAAATACATATCTAATAACTAAATATACAGATACACCTGCAGATAACAGGTGAGTGTCCTGGGGAGTTTCCATTCCAAGAATGCTAACTGAAAACATAGTACATGAGGCCAATAAGATGTAGGACAGAATATTACAGCTTTGCAGAGAGGGAATGAATTGGGTTCTGACTATAAAGAGGTAGGTGGGTAGTTGCTGACAAATGTTAGTTTAAAAGTGGTTTAAGTCATGGGGAAGCACATATCAGGGCTGTTTTGAGGATTATCTCATTTCTTTCTCACAGTAACTCAATGATGTAAATGCTACATCATCATCAAGAAACCAAGGCACAGATAGGTAAATTAACCTGTGGGGAGCTCAACAGCTAATAAATGACAGAGGCAGGCTTCAGAGTTGTCACATTTTATGACCTATTTCCTTCTATAGCCTAGCCCCACTTACATGGCAGATCGCTCTAGAAAATTCTGCTTTATTCACTAAAGAAAATTCAGGCTGTCTTCTCACTAATTCTTGCCTATTTTTATTTCTTCCTTAATTAATACAAATATGGGTCCATACAACAGCAGCATCACCAGCTCACAGAGTAGTAAAGTAGCAAAGAATCTTACAAATTCCTCTGTGCTAATTTTATCAGCAAAAACACTAAACAAAGGTGATGGAGACCCCAAGTGCACTGACCTCATCTTCACAAATGATATGTATGCATTAAATTATCACATGTATCCTGAAACTATGTGTATCTATTATGCATCAGTAAAAAATTTTAAAATAAGTTAAAATAAAAGAACATTCAAACGAAAAAAAGAAAATGAAACACTAAGCAAGGTGACAGCTGCCCAAGTCCTGACGATTATTATACCACGAAGTTAGGAGTTTCCAAGTATAGACCACTGTTTAAGTATAGTGCTTAAAACATTGTATTATCCCAATATGCTTAACCCCAATAGGACAGAAACCATGTCGTATGTATCTTTGTATGTCCAGCCCTTCGCACAATGCCTGAGACATAATCGCTGCACAGTTGATGATTGTTGAAGAATAAATTAATAGGTCTTGGTTTAGAGTCCTTAGATCCTTTCAGAATCCTGCTTAATCTTTCATTAATATGTTCTTGTGATTTGATCAATACAAAGAAGAGCAAGACCATCATCTAGTATTATTCTAAATACTGTATTTCTATAGCACTGCCTAAGATGCAGAGCTTTTGTTTTTTTCTTTTTGTCAGCCCTATTCTTTTTAGCCTGACTCAGGCTAGCCACATATGCCATGAAAATCAGCATCATTCCCTGCTGTCCCCTGCACCCCTAGCTGTCTGGTAGACCAGAACCCCATGAAAGGCTGAGATCGAGAGGACCACTTGACTGCTGTTTCAGTGTATTCTTACACTTGAACTGAGCCTTCTGTTCCTTCCTTTACCTCCTCTCCCATTGGAACAAATTGTCTTTTTAATGTCAAGTATAGAAACTCAGCCGTACCAACACTGTTTTGATTCCAAACTCTCCTTGTACCTAACAGGCCCTTTAGCAAGACTGGGATAAACAAGCACTGTAACTCCAGGGAGCTTCCTGGTTTCATGATCCATTTCTGCCTCTTAGGGGCCAGACAGTGCAAAGCTTACAGGAGACTCAGCCAGAAAACTGGCAAGTCGATTAATCTGTAGTTAACCACAGCAATAAATGAACACAAAGGAAATGCAGATATAAGTAGGGGATAAACTTTGAGTGGTTCCATCAGTAGTGATTCATGATGTTGAACTACAATAATATTTTCCTCTACACACTCTCCCAGTTCCCGTGGTGACCCTGGAGCAGCATTTGGGGAAGACTGTTAGGCTCAGGGGTGGGTTCTGTGGTCATGGTTGTGGAAGATTGGTCCTACGACTATTCATCTGGCTGACAAATATCTTCATAAACATGCATTGTTGAAAGTGGCCTTATGCACAATGGTAGTGAGGAGGGTGGCATAAATATTAAAAAGCACAAGACAGGACAAGAGCAGTTTTCTGGCTTCTCCAGGTTTGAGCTGCAGAATCAGAGGTGGCAGAGCAGAGAGAGAAGCAACAGGGACACTAGCTTGGATTCCAGCCTAAGCTCTGCTGCCCTTTGCTATGTGACTGCAGCAAGTCACTTATCTAATAAGTGACTCGCTTTCTTCACCACGGAGGCTGCTCTCCCAAAGGTTTGTCCGTTTTTTGTGTGTCTTGTCCTTTCTCTGCAGCCTCTTTGCCTCGTCTCTCAGCTGACTTCTGTCCCCTTTCCTGCCTACTTAGTCAATTCAGTGATTACGGTTTTTACGATAATGTGCCTCCTTGTCTCCTCGCTGGTAAATCTGGGGCGGAGTGCTCTGCCTCTCCACGGCGCTCACACTGATGGTCTTGGCTGGAGGACAGAGGCTGCTTGGCAGAAACCTAAGAGGGAACATACCGTGGTAGCAGCATGAAAGAATTTGGCAAGGAGGTGCTCGTCACATGATTGTGATTCATACTGTACTCTCAAAATGTGGCAGGAGGGCTAGGAAAGGCTTTTAATGCCAGCACACAGAGCAGAGACACTCATTTTCAAACATCACATTCTTTTTATAGTACAAGCATGCCTCACAGGGAAAATATTGAACTTGGCCTGCCAGCACCACGAGAGTCGTCCCAACTGTGATTTTACTGCCTGAGTCACTCCCTGAATCAGATACTAGCTGCGTGGAGGAAGTCTTCTATTAGGGATGCTTTGACATTGTGTTTTTAATTAATTAACACCAACTCTGAGCTGGTTTTGCATTTACTTCTAGCAGCCTCCTTTTTTTTCTTTTCTTGCCTGAAACTTTTTAGACCATTTTCTTAAGGTCTCAGTTGGACTGTGTTTAAGTATCTTGGTGAAAGAGTCATCTGTGTTGGGTGAACAAAGCAAAGGCACTCTTCAAAGTAGAGTTCATCCCCTCTGAATGGATCTGATCCATGGGAACAGTGTCGTTTGGGAAAAGGGTCCCTGGAAGTCTGGCATAACACTTTTTGATGCCTTCAGCCATCCTCAATCTGTTCATCCTGTTGTTAAAACTTAAAGCTAGAGCAGGCCAGCTGTTGGGAAAAGTCCTCAGTTTTATTTCAACCAAATGCTGCTGCCTCCTGGGGCTGGAAAGGGGCTGACTTCAAGCACAATTATAAATGTGTAGCTCTTTCAAGCAGTGGAAACCTACAAAATGGCCTTGAGTCACAGGGCCCCTTCTGCTCAAAGGCTCTCTGCTTCCCGTGTGTCATAAATCTGTATCTGCATCAAAAAGTGTAAAGACTGCAGTGTGTGGAAGTCCCTCTTCCTCTGCGAGTGTGTCTATGACAGATTTATACTGATGGCTACACTGCGCCCTGGTCACAGACTTCTATTATAGTCATGCCCCACTGACTCAGCCCCGTTTCCTGTTGAAGGTGAGACAAGGTCCTGCACGGAGGAGGGTGAAATTACAGCTCGGCTTTCTAATTGCTGTTAGTACAGGAGGACCTTTAAGGGCTGTGGCAAGACCCACTTTGTTCGGAGCAGCATCTACCGTCTCTTCGCGACGGTGTGGTCACAGCTAAAACCCCAGACATTTCATTTCATGACAAGATCTGCCATGACAGGGCACTCCAGAATTCGACGTTGTATGAGTAGAGGCCAAACGGAAACATGTGAAAAGAACGAATAATCTCTTTTGTTATAGTTTTTGTCTCTTCAAAGTGATTTTTTTTTTCATCCTGAGGGTACAAGTTTAAAATGTGAAAAATTTGCAAAAAGGGTTGAATCCACGTGTCTGTTAATATTTGCAAATGGATACAAAACGGAGCTTGGTTTTGCAGCCACCTTCTGGTTTGAGATTTTTTTTCATCCTTAGTGAACATTATAGGGTTTCAGAAGCAGTGGCTCCTTAGAAGCTCTCCTGTTTGACCTTCACCTTCAAGGTTTAGAGCTGTCCTGTAAATCATGGTGTGGTGAATCTCTACTGGTAAAGGGATACATCAAAGCTGTAGTTCCAAGAGTTAAGCAACTTAGTAACAAAAGTTTAATTGGTCTAATTTGTGGGGATGAGGATTGAAGGGGAAAGACGTTAAAATAGTATGACAAGAGAAAGAGAAAAGGGAAAAGAGAAGAAAACGCACCACTGATGTTCGACTTTCTCACTCTATTTAGAGTACAGTCTTCACAGGGTCATTGTTCCTTGTCATTGTGTTTGTGTTTTCTCAGAGCACCCAAAATTGTCACTAGCTGATGTGCAATGTTTGTGATGGTATTTTTTAATTCACTTTTTTTTTTTGGTAGATTGTAGTACTTACTATAGAGAAATGATACAGAGGAGTAGAAACTTACATAGCTAACAATTGGTATTATGCTTTTGAATTCACAGTTCTTTCTAATTTTTCTCCTCTTCCATTGGCCAGCCTAACATGAGCATGTTTATGTGCCTCTGGTGTTTGTACTATGTCCACTGCATTTTTTTCTAACATGTTAAGGATTCTGTTTTAAATTGAAAATCAGATTGCTATTTGAAAAACTGAGTTTTAAAACTGTACCATCTGCTGGATTTGTGAAAGAGGATCTGAAAATTGTGTGTGTGTATGTGTGTGGTTTGTTTTATAGGCACTGCATATTTCTTTGATGATCTCTTTTCCAAGCTCATTCTTATCTTCTAGAAGATGTTTCCAGGATTTATGCATTTGGCAAGATTTCAGAGAACTCTATAGTGGTGGAGAGGTACACTCCATTTATAGGGAATCCTGAATCAGGGTCATTCAGAGCATTTATTTTGTTCTGTGCTTAAATTTATTTCTGCTTTGGACATTTCTTTCAAATGGATCTTTTTTTACATTGGCAAAACTAAGCACTTTATTCATAAGAACTCTAATAATAAAGCTTTTTCAGTCCAGACATAGCAGGAAATTTGCAAAATGCATCAGGCAAGTATGCCAATTGTTTTTCAAGCCATGGTGCATGTTGAGAAAGTATTGTATTCATTAGTGTTTGCAAAACTATACATTTAATGATGCAAAAGTAAAGTTGACCTCTCCCTTTTGGTGCACAGATGCATAAACTTTATGGGAGTACACCCCAAGGTAGAGACTTATTGGAGTAACTCTTAGAAAGGGCAAGGCTGGCCATAAACAGTGATGCAATAACCCCACAATTATGTATGCTCAATTATTTGGAAGGGAAGTCTGGGAGAAGTGTTTTATATGGTTACATGGGCAAATAAGACGTGAGTATGGAGAAGCACAGTCCAAAAGTTTGCATTTGCTGTGTATCCCCCAAATTGCATCCTAATACAGCTTTATAATGTAAATCCACTGGTACCAGTAAAATGGCATTTAAAACAAATTGTAAAATGAACAACATTTGCAAAGCAATAAAGACACCACCTTTGCAACCACTTTACTACAGTTTTGAAAAATGTTAGTGAATAGCTCTCCAAAGATGCAAATAAATAATATTTTATTAGATTTCAGCCTAGGAGAAAGGGGAGGAAAACCTTCAACTAGAATTACATGATTATTACTTTGCTCCTCCCTCAACCCAGCAAACATTAAAATGGAACATAAAATAAGTCTATAACAAGATTTATGAGGAAAGGTATTACACTTAGGGGCACATTGTGCAGAAAAGTCATTAAAATTGTTTGGGCCTTTGGAAGAGGGGAGAAAAAAAACTTTTTGAGAAAAATGAGAAAGTCAGATGTACCAAATGCCTTGCTGACGATTACCTAAGGCTTTAGGTTTTAAAAAGCCATGTTCCTTAAGATACGATTCATTCTCTATTATTTCAGCATCTTCCCACCAAACAAAGCCAAAAGATTTTGTTTTATCTGAGAAAACGTAATAAAGGAGGTATAGTAGGCTTAGCATTGCTTTTGCATGCTCTGGTAGACCCAGGTTATTTATTACATGGTAAAAACAATATAGGCATGTTATATTTGCCGTATGTTAGTTAGGGCGTTTCAGCAAACAAATATTGCCCTTGTGTACAGGGTAGATGAAAGCAAAGCTTACTAATGTCTAGGGTCCTTATGCCTTAACTTCCCCTCTTTATCCTCTGTAGTCTGCCTGGCAGATTTTCTTTCTGATTGGTCGTGTGCACATTTGGATAATGGTGAGAATTCAGCGTATTCTTTATGCTTTGTTCTGGTCTAAGGATGGTTTATACACTCAGTTTGCTATTATATGCTTCCCTGTTTCCTTGCCTGATGCTTTTATGTTTTGCTAAATCTCAGTTTACTCTGCCAATAAAGTCGAGGTGAGTGTGTGTGCATGTGTGTGTGCGTGCATGTATGTGTTGTGTGTTTTCTTATCGGTAAAGTTTTAACTTTGGCTTACTGTTTAACCAGGAAACTCAGCAGGACAAAGAAGATCTAACTAAAATTGTATTCCTGCTGAGAATCTCCAAGGTTATATACAATACCATAAAATGGTGGTTTGGGTAGAAAGTTTTGTAGTTCATCCTTATCAGAGAAATAGATTTGGAGGTTTTTTAAAAAGGAATGTTTCAAGGAGTTCTTTGAAAACCATTTTCTTCAAATGTTAGTTGCATCTGAGATCCCATTTTTGTTCCTTTATTTGCTCCAGAATACCGCCAGACTGCCAACAAAGAAGGGCCTGTGCTCCCAGGAATTTTCTGCATTCCTCTCTGGAGTAGGCATTTTTCTCAGCTACAAAGGCCTTTTGGCGAATTCCCTCTAATCATTGGATTTGCCCTGGGCTCTGATAGGTGCCATTCATGGACTTGGGCTGCTGTTTGATGGAGCTGAGGCATTAATGGGATCTTTTCATGATAAACAAAACTGGGTAACGTTACCAGAGGGATCACAAAGCTACTGTTGTCGGGAGGTGTGGTGCTTTCTCTCTCTCTTTCTCGCTCTCTCTGTTTTTTCCTTCTTCCTCTTAGTCTACTCCTCTCATTTCTTTTAATGAATGCACATTTGTGTGTGTGCGCAGCATGGCCATTTCTAGAAGCAGATCTTCTGACCTCTGCTGCTTCTCATCAGTCAATGGCCATTGGCAGGCCTTTGTGGGACAGAAGATGATTCCATAAACTGATCTACTGTAGCTCCGCAGGCTGCAGGGAGCTGTGTGTTTTCCTAATAGATTAAACATTGGGAGAACACTGCATGAAGAATCTGACTTAGAGATCTTTCTTACATGCTGGTATTTAATTACCAAAAATATCTGGTAGTTGAGATCAATGAGCGAGTCTGTGGGAACAAACACCTAAAGCAATATTCGACTTCATGTGGCCGCTCTGCCTGCTACATCTCCAGCTGCGTGATCAGTGTCAGACTTAATGGGACAACTTCAGTCACTGTTGTTCTTGTTGTATCCTATTCACGTCTAAGAAGAATGCAAAACTGGTTAGTCGAAACCCGATGCCTGCAATAGTGAAGAAGTGAAAAATGCTGTTTGGGAATATTTTAGGTGACTTAATACTATTTTTTGATGAAAAGAAACTGACAACACAAACTAGAGAACATGCAATCATGTTATCTACATTTCCTTTTTAAGTGTCTGAGAAAATTTTTTAAATTTTCTTATTTCAAATGGAAATCTCTGTCATGTATTCTCTTCAGAATAAGTAGAACTTAAGGCATCCCCAAAGAGGTATTCTGCTTATTTTTGATGCATTTTCCTATGCTCTGTCTTAACACTGGAGCCCAGGCAAAAGGACAAAGAACGGACCAGCCAGGGAGAGCACAAAGTGAGTGAGTAAATGGGCAGAGCAGCATTGTAAAGGTCAAAGGGACATTAGGTCAGGGGAGGGTGGGTGAGGAGCAGTGCTTATCATTTCTCCTGCAGAAATAAGAAAGATAAATAATTCCTCCGCCAGAAAAGATAGCACAAAAGCTTCATGATTCCGCAAGCCATTGATGTTAATTCTTCTTTTTAATTCTGTCGCAACCTCCTGGTTAAGTGTGGGTATTTCAATGTGAGTTTCAGCCTCCAGAGGTAACAAACATGATACCAGGCGGCTTTCTAGCCAAGGTGTGATGATACTGTTTAGCAGCTCCCAAACCCCTACCTCAGTAAGTTTTTAGATATCCAGGTGCTGTAAGTCGGGTGGAGAAAAAAGTTTGACAGCTTCGTACAACAGAGTAGAAAATCATCATCTTCAGTAAAGCAGCCCTTTGTTCCTTTTTTTCCAGGTTTTGTCTTTTGACTAATGCTATTTGTTATAATCCATCCAGTATAGAACTGTTGTGAATCACAAATGCAGCATTCAGATCTGTGTCCAGTGACTTTTGCGACTTGAAAAGCGGAGTTTCCCAGCCTCATAGGAAACCTGCAGTGGCTAGTGTTTCCTGCAGGGCCCCGTTACACCAGCCCTGAAAACATGCTAACACGGCATCATTTTTTTCCATTGAGAAAACATGAGTTTTTAAATATCTATGTAATTTAATAGTCAGGTGTTTCATACATATGGACGTTGGATATATTTGACAGCTTTTAAGGGCTTAAATTTCATTTATATCTACTATCATTCTGGTAGTAGCAACTATATAGATTGAGCACCTACTATGCTTAGCATTGCGCGTGATTTGCATTATCCTCAATCTTCCTAGCAACCCTGTAAAATCATGTTATGGTTATTCCCATTTTAGAGATGAGGCAACTGGGGCTCAGGGAGGTTATAATGTTAAAGGACAGTAGAGTCGGATTTCGCTTATGTCTGGAAAATTGCATTGGCTGTGTTCTTCCTATTCTGCCTTCTTGTCGGTTTGTAACTCATGCTTCCAAACAGATGAAAACTTGAAAGTGTAGTCAGATATCCAAATGTTTCCAAATATCCTTACATTTCATAGCTTGTAGTTTAAGACACATTTGGGAGCAAGTCCTTTCCAATGTTTATTTATTCTCTATAGTACCTACATTTAACTCCCCCCCTCCCCCACAATGACTTCCGATCCTAACTTCCCTGATTCAGAATTCACTCCATGACTTCACTGGCCCTCTTGTTTATTATCACAGAACACACACACTTTGGAAAATCTGCCTTATGATATGATAGTTGCAGGATGTTTTCTGTAAATGCAGAAGGCTGGAGTAGAGGGAGATGAGGGTTTGAATCAAGTTTGTCTCTGGACGAGAATAATTCTGGCCTGGGAAATTAGATGGAAACGTTTGGGCGGACTTTCTGAATGCTGATTAAGGAAAAGCCTAATTCATGGTAGACTGTTTTCTACATTTTAGACATTTTGCCATGGTCTGCACCCTTTAGGATTTTATATTCTGAGGAAGAAAGTGATTATTTCTCAGATTGTCTTATTTTTATTATGAGATTTGAAGATCTTTGATCTCTGGATAGTTTTCATTTTCATTTACAAATATTCCCCTGCATCTTAGGAAAGCGGGTATTTCTAGTTTCATCACGAGCTGCCCAATCACATTTTACCTGCCAACACTTTTGCCACCTCCGTAGTTTCCTGACACCTGGGGATTTCTGCTACTCATGAAGTCAGACATTAAGGCAGCTATGCAGGGAATTTAAGCAAATAATAAAATCAAAAGGGGGAGAAAACTTTTGTCTCAATCATTTGAGTATTTTGTGTTTTCAGAACTCTTATAGGATAGGGTAATAGTTGTAGGATAATTAACTTCATTGTCTTAGATTATTTTGCATATGTAGTTTAGATCATTTTGCTAATTGCTATTACCAAATTAGGTCATGTTTACTGTATGGTCAGTGAAAACGATTTGTTTGAATTGAGGTCTCCTTGGATTATTTCAGCCACTGCTACCTCTCTGTTAGAAAGGAAGGATGCTAATTATCAGTCTCTCTGCATTCTCTAGCAGGGCCTTATGCACCCTAAGTTTGTATATGAAGAGTTTGTTACAGACGTACCACATCTTGCCTGACTAAATGGCGCACTGCTATTCCAAGGGCTCATTTTTGTTTTCCCTCCCAGGGTAGGGTCAGGCTCTTTCCCCCATGTTTCCTTTCTAGGGTGTTTTCAAGCAAGATAGAATCTGTTTCTTGTTCCCAGCATAGCGTAGTGCCAGAGATCAGAGCTTACCAGATCAGAATCTTAAGCCCGATTCAGGTAGAAACCAGACCAGTGTCATTAACTTTTCCTCATAGTAGCCACAGCAAGCTCGTAGTAGCCACGGGCCAAGGACCAACTGTCAGGGGAGACTGACCAGCACCATGGCCTGCAGTAAGTACACAGAGTTGGGTATGGAGACCACAGGAACAATTTTATTTTTTTCTATTCTCCAAAAGACAACTAAGAACAAAATTAGCCCAATTTTTGTAGTAGAAGCACTAGTTATTTCTGAACAGTCACTAAATTCACTGTTTACAGAAAAAGCTAGGTTTACCCAAACTAACCAGAGTTTTTAAGGGGTTTTGTGGTATGCTGGAGCTAGCTTGGAGCCAGTTATTAAATTTTCAGGAATTTTGTGAGCTGGTTGTTAAACACAGCCATTACTAAAAATTAATGTATATGAATTTATAATTAAATGTTAAAAGCAAATAATGTGCAAAGCTCATCAATTCCAAATTTTCTTTTAGATTTTATTATTATTTAGGCTCTTAAGGTTATAATGTTTATTGTATCTGCATGGAGAAAATACTTTATAATGGTGTGCCACTGCTCATCTCTTCCAAACTCTGTGTTCAGTGATGAAACATTGGTAGCTTGAAATTGACCATGGTAGGAGCATTTACACCACAGACATTGGCAAATGCTACAAATAAGACTTGACATATTGTTTTGATGATTGTCTAGACCTAAAAAGTTACTGAGAACATTTTAATAAGGCAGGTTAAACTTAAAGGAGTGTTGTATCTGTAGCCATAACATTTGAATAGCATATAAAAATTTAAGGAAATATTCTCTGGGTATTCAAAAGCTATCATCCAGTACAGCAAAGAAGTCACTCACATTACTGATGAATGAGCAAAGTTCTGACTTCACTGTTTCATGCGTCAGTCTTACTTATTAATGTAAATGAAAATATCAAGCAACATTCATGTCGTAACTGCATTCATTTATTAAGGACATGAGCTGTTTCTTTGCTGAATTGAATAGTCATCAAGCATTTATTTGTAGCCTTATTTTGTGATACTATTGTTGGTGATAGAATTATAAAAATTGGTATTGAATTTTGAAAAAAATAGCAAATGAAAATGAAGTTACTGGTATGTGGAACTTACAAATAGAGTATTATGTATTATTATTTGTAAATTGTTTGCTATAATTGTTTGTATCATAAAATTTTTAATAAACTTGTATAAATGTATATATACACACTTTCTTTTCTCCCAGAGAGCCCAGTGTTAAACATTTACTAGATAATGGAAGACAATGGAAGCCTTATGACCTGAATCCATAAATCCTTCACAATTTTCTGTTGAGTCCTATTTTTAGGTCCTTGTTATCCCAAGGACACAAGCAGAACTTTTCAAACAGAATAAAGCACACATACACACACACAAAAGCCTAAGAAAGGAAAGCAATCTCCACCAACTGACTTTGTTTTTGAAAATCTAAATGAGGTATTCAGATCTGAACTATATGGAAGTTTATGAAAACTAAGTCTTTTATGTGGGGCCCACAAAATTGAGTTCCATATATAGTAAAAATTGATGGTGTTATTAACTTAACTTTTTGAAAACTCACTTCGGTTTATTTTCTGCGAACCAGCTATGTACCAGACTTATCCTTGGCTCTGCACTGATATGTTATCTAGGTCAAGCTCAAATGTGTGTCCATAATATGGACCATCCCACTTTAAGGACTTTTTTTCATTCCAAATAAGTAGCTAAAGAGCCATTTTCAATTTCTTAAGAAAATTGGCACAAATTTAGGAAGATCGTTGATAATCTTAATTTGCCTTCCGTAGAATGTAATAAACCAACAATATCAAACACCTGTTACGTGCTACATTCTGTACCAGGTCTTTTAGAGAACTCCGTGGGCCTGATTGTAATATCTCTGTTTTACTAAAAAATTAGGCATTTTATACAAAGTTAATTATGCCAGTAATAAATGATGGAGGTGAGAGATTTGAGTTCAGATCTTTATGACTCAAAAATTCTTTCTTTCATGAAAAGATTTTTTACTCCTAGAACCCCTGAAAAAAAAGAAAAGAAAACAAACAAATAAAATTTATACTCCTTTATATGTAATTACTGAACACACCCGGAGCCTAGGGAAATGCTTTTCAGCAAGTATGAGAACAAAACCAAGTGACAGCTGGGTGACCAGATCCGTTTTCTGCAGGAGATAGCACAGTCTGAGAAAACAGCTGCCCAGAAAGGAGGAAATGGAGCAGACAACAGTATATGTTTTGGTATCGTTTTACACTCAGAAGAAAGTAGAGAACCATATTCTGATCTCATTGGTCACCGCTGGTACAACCAAATTTTTGACCTGCTGATGCTACAGGGTTTAATTATGCAACTCACGGCATAGCCTAAGATAATTCCAACTTCCTCACTCTCCCGTTGTCCCGTGCAAAATGGCAATGTGCTGCTTATTAACAGTAATTCAAAATTTTACATCTAAAATTCATCAGCGTGAGATAGTTGAGTAAACCAGGCAGTAGGATTAGAAAGAAAATAAAGCAAGCTGAAGTATAATAGAAAGGAAGAAAGAGAGAATACGTTATTTTTAAATATTGGTCCAAATATTTCCTAATTTTTTTTTAAAGAAACAAGCACCAGGCAGGATATGAGATGTCACTGGGAATACCATTTCCCTTCAGTTGCTTTGTATTTCACTGCATATTGATCTAGGATATATATATATGTGTGCGTGTGTGGGTGTGTGTGTGTGTATTTTTTTTCCTCCACAAAATACACAACTTGCAACTAGTGGCTTTGATGATTCGAAAGGCTGAAACTCGCATCACTTCACTAAAGCAATGCCTGAAAAATCATGCCATAAAGTTATACGTATATATGTGGTCAAGGTACACTAGAAAATAATGAGAAATGTAGGATTTTTTAATTAATTGATTGATTTTCAGCCATCAGTTCAAAGCAACATAAATCACACATTATTAGGAAACTTTGGAGAAGTGCAGAAGCTCACAGTAAAATAATATGAGTGGGGGGAAAATGTGTTGTAGGGAAAGCCAAAAAGACTAGTCACGATAGCAGAATGAACATACTGAGACGTGGCAGAGTGGTTAGGGCAGAGCAAGGATCCCTGGTGAACAGGAGCCACTGTAGGAAGGATCCAGCATAAAAGGCTTGAGGTCTCACAGTGAGTATGTTTTTAGGTCAAATGTTAGCAAAATGTTTCTGACAGCCCTGTCAAACACTGTATCGTGGACCTAGAGAGGCTGTTTGTGTTCCAAGGGTAGTCCTCCCTCATTCTGAGAATGAACATAGAGTTAAATCACAGGATATCTGAGCCCATAGTTATATGACATCTTTTGGCTTCCTGATTGGTGAGAAACAGGCTTCAATGGATAATTAGCAGATAACAGATAACATTCATTTTTGTAGCTGTAATGAGACTCAACACTGACAAATTTGCGTTCATGATAACTGCCTAGAGCAGCTTGATTTCCTAGTGGAGATAAAGAGGAAATGTTTTATTTGGGGGAGGTGGAATTATATTTGCCAGTATGTAATAGTAAATAACAAAACCAAACATATCACATTAGTGATAATCATGAGCGGTAATGATAATATCTTCAATTTGTAGAGTAATTTGCAGAGCACCACTTTATCAGAGAGAATTTTAAAGGATTAGCTTCATTTCCTAGAGGACCCTGGGCTAGGGAGGTTTAGGAGATTTGTCCAATGTCATACGACTCATGGGTTGAGAGGCTGGGACTAGAATTAGGACTTAAGGTTTCCATTCAGTGTTGTCTGTTGGCTCAAGCGGTCTGTTGAGTGACCAAAGCATTACAGTCACTAGATCTACTTCTAGAATCATCTAATAATTGCAAGCTGCAGAACAATTCATTTTAAAATGACTTCTAATATCAAGCACTATACAATGATCATGTCATCTCTTTCAACATAAGATTGTGGCACATCCTATTTTTCCATAGTAGAAAGCATCCAGAATCAAGATAGTGCATGCCACCTACTCCAATTCCTTAGCAATTTGTTCTTTAACTGATTTTTTTGGTTGCACCTTTACAACTAAACTGTTGCTGTTTTACAAATGAATAAAACAAGGTGGAACAGAATGGTTCTGATATGCCCATCTGGTTGGTCTGATGATTCTGAATGATGCTATCTATTAATTGATTCAAATAATTATTTTGGCATTTTGAGGATTAAACTACCTGCTGATTTGTTGGTATTAACTACTTATTTTAAAATTCTTAAACATCTTGTGTATGTATAACTATAGCCAACTCAGATTTTGATTAGGTGAGTTGTGGAGTGAAACAGCGTTAAAAAAATTTTTAATCTGCAGTCAAATAGAGAGTCACTTATATCAGACATTGAAATGCATGTCCTAATTTTTATATCTTAGAGGCATGGTTTTCTGATTATTTTGAGAGTAGGTTATAATAAATTGACTATCATTTAAATATATATGACAGGGGCATAAGGATAAATAATAAAATGAGCATTTATTTTATATAATTAAGAATAGTGATATATTCAGTTAAGCCAAATGAAATTGCCATTTTTGTAAGTAAAAATGATTGAATGTTGCCTATTTCTTATGTTTTTATCTACTTTATTTTGTTCACATCTTCTTCAGTGGGATTCTACTATATTTTCAAACAGATTACTCTTCCAGGAAAAAAATGGAAAAAAAGTCTTACCACTATTCAAATACTTTGATTGTTCATTATTACAGTTTTGTAGGTTGAGGAATAAAAAGAAAAATCAACAAAAAGGTAAACAAAGTACCTCATGTCAAAATCTGTGTGAACACTGCCTACATTGCGTGGATATGTCAGCTCTCAATGACATTTGTTCTCAGAACAGCCACACAGTGCCAACAATGTACATGTCGATGCTTGCCCCTGTAGAGGCACAGTACTTTTGCATGCTTCTACTTCCGTGAGAAATGCTTTCCTTGAAAAAACATATTTTCCTTAAAAACACTGTATTCATTTTTCCTGATATTAAAACAATACATTCTCTGTAGAAATTTTGGATAATTCATAAAAACACAAGGAAAAAAATAAAATTGTTGTCTTACTCCTACTACCCAGAGGAAGTCAGAATTAATACTGTAGTATAATTTTTTACATATATGAAGTAAAGAATTTTTTAAAACTGTATATAATATAGAGCCCATCTCATTTAGAAAACATGGATTATACCTTACATATAATTTTGTATTCAGCTTTTTACACTTCACATTATATTGTGAACATTTCCCAAGTCATTAAATATTCTTCTAAGTAGCCAGAAGAGATCAGCAATAGTTCACTTAAAACAGTGAACAAGCTGCATTAAAAACCAGCCAGAGCCTTGCCAAAGAGCTGATGCTATGAATACCAATCATAGCTTAGTTGCTGTTCCATATGTTAATTTAATTTGACAGAGTAAGAGTCTTTGAAGTCCTAATTCTCTTTTGCATCCAATAAACCAGTTTTTATAGTGCCTGAACTTTTAGACATCAGCCTGCAGCTAAACTCATGTCAGGAAGTTGCTGTGAGGTCACATGCCACAATGGCTGGAGGGGAGTTCCTTTGGAAGTCCTGTGGGAGAGGTGAGGGGCTGTCAGGGGTCACTTGGGGGGTCAGTGCCTCTGGTGATAGCATCTTGCGGGCACACAGATTTGTTGCCATTTTATGTGAGCTCTTGAAGGTCGATTCCTGCAGAAGTGGATCCGCAGTAGGCCAGCAACCTTCATTAATAAGTGTTTGTATACATCTTTGTGTTTATTAGTGGGTTCTGTGGCTCTAGAAGGGAAAAGTGAAGCAGCAGTCTCTTGCTGGTGTGTGGTTTTGCTTCCCACACTTGAGCGAGGAGGCAACTCTCTAGTCCTCTCCACCATCGACATTTAGAATCCGGGTTTCCAGTTGGTTCAACTCACAAAATGCTCTGTGGATGTGTTTTTGTCCAGTGCTCATTAGAGTTGGTGGTGCCCACTAGAGGAGTGGAAAGGAAAAGGGCCAGGGCATTACAGAAGATCGAAAAGAAAGATTAAAAATAACATATCATGCTGAACATTAAGTGGTATAGAGTAAGGATTTTAAGTTTTCTTTTATTGTTTGTTTAGGTAATAAGTTCTTTGAGGGCAGAAAACCATGTTTATAAGGTAATTACGAGCTTAGGAGGTGACGTTATTGTCTAATAGTCATTCCAGGGGCTCAACATCCAATATAGAATCGCAATTAAAGACCAATACCTTGTCAAATTGGGTTTCTTTCACAATTACCGATCACCTACAAGGTGCCAGGACCCGTGCAAAGTTAGCACTCGACTCCAGCGGTGAATGGTCAGTCCTTGTAGCTGAAAACGAACGGGAGCCCAGCATGTGAACTGTTAACTTCGGTGAAATGGCGTAAAGTCCCCCAGTGGAGTCACATGCCGAGAGTTCTGGCCTCACAGCATTTGTCCAAAGTCAGGGGATCACTCCACAATTAAGGAGCATGAGGGGAAAATGACAGAGAAAGGAAGAGAGGAGTCTATGCCCTTCTTCGGAAGGACCTAAGGAGTTCCGGGAGTTGTTCATTAGTGACAGCGATTTGAGAATAGGTGGCTGAAAGATGGAGTGGCCACTTAAGGGGCACACGAGCCGACATTTAGGGAAATTGGTCATTAACGGGAAATTATTGGACAAGGGCTTAATTTTTCCAGTAAGGATGTTTCTAGGTAACAATCCTGTTGTGGCTGAGTGGTTCTGGGAAGTGGTAGACATGGGATTAGGCAGCTGCGCTGGATAGTCATGATGTCATTGGGTTTCCAACATAATTTCCAGTCCTACTGCTTCTGGGTGGTTTCAACAACTGTGTGACCTAAGTTCCATTTTGGCAGTGCATTTCAGCTTCTGCCATTGCTTTCCAGTCTTTACGAAGGTAGCTTGACTGGCTCTTGACACTGAGTTACTCGATTGTCACTCCCTTAAATAAAATTGACTCAATAGAGTCTAGAGGACACTAAATGTTTTACTTTGTGGAGAAAAAGGGCCAAATTAGACAATCAAATGGACCAAGATTTGCCTTAGATTTGGTATAATTTTATAGGAGATTGTACCTTATTTTTGTGGTAAGTTGTGTGGTATAGAAGGCACTCTCTGGGTTACCCTCACCTGACTTGGAAACAGCCGTTATGTACAAACGGCAGCCCGTGTACCGCCTGGGCTTCCCCTTCCTCCTCGAGAATGGGCACAGGGAGCTGTTGGCATGAGCCTTGCTTCTCAACTTGGGATCTCATGCGTGCATTGTAGTACTATTCTTTAGCCTGTCTGTTCTCCTGTCCTGTGCAGTTTCTTACTGGTATATTCCAACATCTTCTCCAAACGTTTCCTCATCTCTTTCAAGTCTTCTTCACTTATCTTTTACGTATCTCCCTTCTCTACATCCCTTCTTTTTTCTCCTTTGTCTTTCTCTTTATTACCCTCTTTACATTCTCAAAATGAGTTAAATCTGGCCCCAGTTGTTGCTGGGAAGTGGAGTGAGGTGGTCCTCTGGACATCCGTGGCTTTTTTACAGCACACTGTTACAACTGTTTGTTTATGCATCTGTTTCTGCCTTGAAGGGACTTTCATCTTTAGCGACTTCCTTGGCATCTAATGGGGACCTAATAAATGCTCGTGTTTTTTAACCATCATAATTTCAGCAAGAAAGTTTTATTCTGCTTTCCGGACAGTTTACAGACTTTTGGAATCCAGATCCTATATAGGTTGAGGATTTCTTGCAACGTAACGTGGTCAAACTACAGCAAAAGGCTTTTTGTTCCAAAACTGTAATCGTGATATAATTTGGCCCCACCTGAATTCCATTATAATTACCTTTATAACATATATCCTGCCATCGTCTTAAAGAGGCTTAGTTCTGAACACATCTGCTGGCAGAGGATTTGTTTTGCTTTCTCTTCTAGGAAATTGTAGCTTAGCAAACTATTATACTGTCTGACTTTAATTTTCGTTACTTTTTAACTGTTGATCTAATTTTTTAAAAAAGTAAATAGATTAGCTATAATTTATTTATTATGCTCAATAATCACATGTTAGCAACTTAATAATTTTAATAGCAGCAAGTACATCTAAATCTTCCATGTTTGTATGTAAACCCAACAGGTAGGAGCCACAATACTTTCAAAAGTACACATCAAAGTAATTGTTATGTCTGGCGCCAGAACAAATTTCTGCTGGGACCTGCCTCATTTAATATAAATTATATTACCTGTGGAATTTAAGAGGATATAAGGTGTAGCATGCCCTGTAGGCAGGAAATTTAAACTATGGATTGCTTTTTTTTAATCTCTGATTTATTCCTGTAGTGTGGAATATTTAGCACCCCTAATTTCTGCTTAATCTTTTTACAGGCATATTTAGAATGTTACAGTCATATGGAAGACAAGTTCGAAAATTCTATTATTCTCTCAGGCTAACTTGAGAATAAAAAATATCTAAAGCTAGTGGTATTTAGGCTGTTAACCTAACCATGGTGAAGTGAGAAAGAGATGTCATTGTCCGAATGAGTCTATTTAGAAACAAACAAACAAATTAAAATGATAATGAAGAAAAATAGGAGAATTTGACCTAATTTAACCAAATCATCAAGCTTCAGACCTGATGTCATGCCTCTGTTTTGCCTGTATAAACATGAATGTAGGAGTAGAACATCCACAGGCAGGAATATGGAGACATAACCTCATGTTCATAAATCCATTGAACACAGTTTTACACCCCACATACAGGACGAAGATGTTGTATTTTAAATGTGTGGCAGGAACACGTGCCAAGCCAGCCACTTGGATGGAGAGCTCTGGCACTCCACCTGCATTCACGTCCTCGGTGACTCAGTTCTCTGATGCCCTGTGGTCAGCCCATTTGGCCCACGTGGTCCTCTGACACGAGATTGCTGCATACATAGCATCTTGGGTGTTGAATGTGTAGACTAAACACTTTCACTAGAACAAGAAAAAGTAAATAAAGTTAACAGCACAAAAGAGGATGGCTATATTGAAAAGCAGTAGAAAGGAAGGGGGGAGAGAGCAAGTGCGCAAGAGCGTGTGCCACTGCTAAAGAGCCCACCAGCGCTAGAGAAGGAAATTGGAGGAACTAGGACCAAAGCAATGAAAACAAAGGCTCCCGCCCACCTCCACCCTCTGTCCCCCAGGTGATTCTTACACTCAGTCATGCTCTACCACAGCTGAAAACATGCTCCTTTCCCTGCTCCTGGTGGGAGAAAGGAGCCTCTCTGCTTAGTCTCTTAATTCATTCGTCCTCTGACCATTGTCCTAAGACAGGTCCCCATCACCAGGAACAGATGCTTCCTCCAAGTTTTTTTCTTTTTGTCCAATAATCCAAATATTCTCTCGAAGACAAATACTGTAATCAGGAGCAATAGTTACCACTGACTGAGGCACTGTATTAAATCTTTTATAGCTTACTTAAAAATCTTTACATCTTACTCCTCACACCTGAAAGACAGGTACTACTGTCCCTTTACAGATTATTGAGGAAGATATTATAGATCTTTAGCCATGTGTATAAACACATGTAGTTGATAATTCTACACAAGACCTTGCTGTTGTCCCTTTGCTGCTGCATGCATTTCTGTCTGTTCACCATCTGTGGTTCCTGATTTTTCACGGGTATCTCCCGGTAGGGAATTTGGGTACTAGATCCACAGCCACTTTTTATAGTTTAGTCCTTTTTTTTTTCCCTTTGCTTTTTAAAACAGCTCCTTATTAGTTCTTGGAGCGCTGTCCAACTTAAACTGAAATGCACACCTCCATGGTTTTCTTTTGGTTTCTTACATGTTTCCTTTTGCCTTAAAAAAAAAAATAAGGCTAAGTACCCTTTGTTCCAAGTGTTGACTAAATTCACAGGCTCAGTTTCAACTCTTAAGTTTTTGAACTCCTTCGACTAAGAAGCAGCAATCCGTAGTCACTGAATGTCAGTAATCAGGAGCACAGGTGTTTGGCTTTCTTTGACCCAGACCCCACTCACCTTTGTTCCTTTCAGCTTTGGAGTCCCCACAGACTGCAGCAATGGGCAGGATCATCATGAGGAACAACATTCAGAAATAAGGATTCAGATCATGTAGGACATTTTCTAGTCTTAAACACTGATTTATAACTAATGGAAACTTAATGCTTTATTTTGAAATGACACTCTGTAGAGCCAACTCACTTGGAATACTTTGATGACTAGCCTTTAAGGTACAAGCTAGTTTAGAAGATGCCTCTGGGCTCAAGTGTTGGGTACAGGGAGGACCTGGGTGTTGTTGTTAGAAAAACAGATATTCAAAGGTTGGGATGACAGAGGAACCATCTGTATCATTTGACTTTAGTTTTTAGATAAAAGGATAGCTTAATAATGGGGCTGGTTGTTGGGAGGATCAAGCTTCTAAAAACCTTCTCACACTTTCAGCCTTCCCCGGAAGCAGGTGACAGGGTAGGTAGAGTCTGTATCCTCTGCTCAACAGAGCAGCTTCTCTGCCGGCACATCGCCTGGCGTAGTTCCAAGGAAAGCTGTGCAATGACAGCAAGATTAGAACGCAGGAAGCAGAGCTGGGCGTATGCTCTAAGTTGTCCGTTTTCCCTGTTCCTTAGCATAGTTGATTCCACTAACACTGCTTATCCCTAAAGCCAGTCCTCCTAATGAGAGTCATTTGGATTCCCCTCAGTACCAAACTGAATTACATTTGGGACCCCTTATGGTATAACCCCTTCCCACCCCCTACAGAGATCCAGGCCATCTGTATAGAAAAAAGAACATGCCATGATAAAGGTTTTTGGTTTTGTTGGATCTCTAAGATTAGAGATTCACCACCACATTTAGCTGTATGTTTATGAACAATTTCATGCTTAAAATTATTTTATAAGCATGGCCAAACAGGAAGGAGGCTATTATAGTGGCATCTCTCTACTAAAATCTGCTCGATATTGATCTGGGCATATCTACACTTATAAATAATACATTATATGAAGGCCCTAGATCCCTGATTTAGACATTGTACATCTTTAAAATTTATTATCTATAACTATTTTCTTCCCATTAATCTTTCTGTTCATGTTCTCTTTATAATTTCCAAATGTGCAATAGTTGCAATCCTTACCACAGTTCACAGAATGATTCTTCAGATAAATGATAAGTATTAAAATGTTTTTATTTATGCTTATTATTTTGGTAAGCTAATCAATTAAAAATGTTTTAATGTTAAAGTGAACTTGATTTTTAAAAAATATTCTGGCATTTATTTCTCCATAGAAATAAATTTCTCCACTACTTTAAAATTTTTCACTGCTACAAAAATAGACCAAAACTTGTGACCTAATCTGTTTTAAATTTGAATAAATGAATAAGTAAACAAATGAAGGAACGAATATTCTCAGGGGGCAGTCTTTTTAGTGGGCTTCAGCAAACTGAAGAACCAAAACTTCTAGACATTGCTTCCTGCTCTGTCGAGAATGATTCTGAAACTAGTCTCACCTGTATTTCTGTAGATTGGCTTGGGAGTCCTAGATGCTTGGATCCTTTGTGTGGTTGTTACTCCAAATTGTCTTTTATTTAACAATTCTTCTGCCACCCATGCAAGCAGTCTCTAGAGTTTACAAGAGATTCACATCGACAGTAAAGAAGCAACGTGAGGTGGTATTGTTGACAGATAACCAACCCTTAGCATGTGTTTGAATGTGCAGATTAAGATTCTGGAAAGGATCCTGGATTTGGAATCTGCTCAAGGAATTAATGTCAAGTCTTAGTTCTGTCAGTTATTAACTGGATAAGTCTCTTTGCCTCTTTAGCCACAGTGTTCACAAGTCTAAAATGTAGATTGTCATGGGATAATAATGCCTAAGATGTAGGGGCATATGAGAATTCAATGAAGCACTATAGTTTTTAAAAGAAAAACACTATTAAATATATATATGTATATATGTGTGTGTGTGTGTGTGTGTGTGTATATATATATATAAATATATATATGAAATTTAAAGGTAAGCTGTTTTGGGGAGTACAAAAGCTCCTAAAGTGGTCATCTGGGACTTAGGTATTCCTGCTCTGAGGCAGGATCACGCTTAAATGCTTCCATTCAGATAAAAATCTATGTTGCTTGAAAATACCTTCAGAAAAGGAGATGCTACAGTCTTTGGCTCTACAGGCATAGTCACACCAGACATTATTAAAACAAACATGTCTTTATTATTTATAATCACGATTCTCTTGTTTCCTCTGTATTTCCCCAGCCAACATTTCTTCTGTTCCTCCATTCCTTCTGCCATTTGGTGCCATGTTGTAGCACACAGTTCTGTGGCAGTTTTCCCTCCTCTTCCTTTTTTCTCTGGTCAACTCAGTGGTTTTTCTCCATTTTAAACAAACTCCGCTTTTCCTCTCCTCTCCGGGGTCAGCCGTCTTGACTTCTGCACAGGAAGAAGATTCCACAGTGCTCCTCAGCCACTGACTCCAACGCATGCAACCCTTCTGGTGAGGAAACTTTCCTTCATGTTGCATTTGAAGCCCGTTTCCTATTCTTATTTCTTCAGAACAAGTTTCAAAACAGCTGGTTACCATCTTTTAGGTTAGTCCTGCCTAGACAGTACTTCAAAAACATTATATCACTTTTCCGTCTTTTTTGTCAAGCATGAGTTATTGAACTTCCTTTAACTTTTTCTCATAAGGCATATTATTCAGCCTTTTAATAAGGAGCAGAGTGTAATTGAAAGAATATGGGCTTTGTAGTTAGACCTGGGTTTGAATCTGGGCCAAGTTACTCACCAACTGTTGGGCCCCGGTCAGAGCTCCTAGCTTCTCTGAACTTCAGTTTCCTCATCTGTCAGGTGGCGTCAGTGGGACATGTCTCAACAGCGTCATTGTCAGAACTGACGATGAGTGTTCTGCTCCTGATGTGCGATCAATGGTCTGATAAATGCTGTTCCCCTTTCCGCCTTCCTCTTGGTGACGCCTCTGCGTCAGATCACTACTGCCTAGCCGTTATGGAGCCTAAGCCTGAACAGTGTTGAGAATTTGAAATAATCCCCTTTATCCATCCCCCCAAAACATGTCTTTTTTAACATTTTTCCATTATAGTGTTCCATCATTTGATCTCATCTGAGGTATTATTCATGCCATTCCCACGTGCCCGCTGCCCTGACAGCATATCCACAGGACAAGCTACTACCAAAACCCCGCTGTGAGAAGAGAACATCCAGGGAAAACAATGTCAAAAGGAGTCACTGAGTTGGCATTGGAGGAGTCCACGCTAGCTCTTGACCTCATTTTTACCGTGAGGAATTTCCCAGGTTACCTCTGTGAGACTTATTCGTGGCTCTTTCCAATATAGAAACCCACCAGCTGTCCTTCAGATCATTTCAAGACACTGAGTTACTCATTTTGAGGTTTCCAACTCAAGTGGGCACCTTCATACAAATTCAAAAAAGCCACCCACTCTAGGCGAGTGCAGAGCCCATGCCTTGCGGGGGACAGCTTGGAGAGCAGAGACGGTGGGCTGAACTCCCGTCACCCTTGTACAGGGATTCACCTTTCTGCAAAAACCATAGTGTTGGCTATGGTGTGGTTTAATTTTATAAAACAGATACAGAAAGTATTCCATGCCCTGTCTTGTCAGCATTCTTTAATATTGGCCTTCTCTTCTCATTCCGTCAGCCTTCTCCTTTTCCTGTATCTGTCATCCTCTATGGCAGCGGTCGCCAACCTTTTGTCACCAGGGACTGTTTTCATGGATGACAATTTTTCCAGGGGCGGGGGTGAGGGGTGGAGGAATGGTTTGGGGATGATTCAAGTGCATTACATTAGTTGTGCATTTTATTTCTGTTATTATTACATTGTAATATATAATGAAATAATTATACAACTCACCATAGGTTGAGGACCCCTGCTCTATGGAGTTTGTGAATAACATTTCATTCTCTACTTCAGGTTGGCTCCAATGACTTCTACCAATTCCAGCTGTTTCTGTGCATGCACCCCCTGAATGCCTGCCTTGACTTAGATTTTTTGGTGCAATTACTGTTTGTGTTTAAACTTTGGGCATTTATGGATTAAGCCAAATAGATTTTTGCTAAAAATTCCAGCATTCTATTTACAGATTCTTATGAATAGCAAGTTAGCAAAATCTACATAGTTAATTCATGTCAGTGTGGCTTCCCCTTCTCTACCAGGCCTCTGGAGACCACTTAAATGAGCATCTAGATGACCCAAACCAAAGTACTGGGAGGGAGAGGAGAGACTTAGGTCATCTATACACAAACAACTTTCACAGGAAGTGAGAGTTCAGTGGTCTAAGAGGAGTGCAGTGCTAGCCTCCCTAATAGGAAAGAAGGTCCTTTTATACTAAACTCGCACCTATGGACAAGAACAGTAAGGGGGGGCAGTGGACAGTGACATTTTCCAGGGCTCAGCCAAATCAGTTCTCACGATCAGTGAAGCTACAAGTCTCAGCCAGTTTGTCCCATGGCCAGTAACTAATAGATATTCTCTCATTCATCTCAAGGAGGTAGTAGAATACTTTAATGCAAAAAAAAAAAAATGTGTAAAAAGGGATGAAAATTAAGACATGGGAAACTTGAAGATAAGCCAGAGGCAAACTTCCCAGACAGCATGATGTGCCGGACTGCAGAGGAATCTTCCGATGGACATGCTTAGAGTGCCATTATGAAATTTACCTTGTCTGCATTTCTCTTCATTCATTTCCAATGTGCCTGTTAGGCCAGTGGCTCCCTGGGAACATGACAATAAAACAACTATTAAGTTAAGTAAACAGAAAAGCCTAATAAATATTCATATAACGCCAGCTTGAAGCATTTATTTATGCTCTATAAATCACTAGAAAACATGTGACAGGAACCATTCCTGATCTGTCTTAGGATGTACAGGATACCCAAGAAAGTTTTCCTGTTTATTACTTTTTTGAGAGTATGGAAATATTTATTTTTGACTCTGAGATAAGTTAATATCTAGCATAGTTCTTTGGCTGCGGAAATAGTGGGGAGGGCTGGATCTGAGAAAATAATAGAGAAGAAGAGTTAGTAGGGCTTAGTAGAGGACTGGAGGGAGGGGTGCAGGGAAAAGCAGAGGTTGGTGAAGACTCCAGGACTGGGGCACCAGCACTTGTGCTGCTCACGGGGAGGTAGCCTGCAGAGGTGGCTTTGAGGGGAGCGAGCGTAAAATCTGGTTTTGACATGTTTGTTTTAGATGGTGGTGAAATGTCTAGTCCATATATTTTGTAGACATTGAGAAATGTGAGACTGAAGAGAGGAAGGAAGGTCAGGGCTGGAGATAGGAATCTGGGGCTCATCTGACTGTAGGTGCTAATTGAACCCATGTGGGTGCACCGAGGGACTAAGGAGAGAAGGAAAAGAAGAGCTAAGAGCCCCTGGCTGAGCTAAGTGGCAATGCCTGGAGGGAGGAGGGAGAAGTCAAAAGAAGGAAGAAAAAGCAATCAGAACTATCACAGAAGTCCCAAGGCTAAGGTCCCTGCCACCAAGGTCGTGCGAGTGTTGAGAAGCCCATTACAGCGTGGAAGGCAGCCCTGATTCCTGGAACCAGGGAGCCGCTAAGAAGTGCAGTAAGGAACCATGGTGCTTGATAGCACCCACAAAAGCAAAGAGGAAAAGCGAGGACTGCAGAGAGGTGAAAACTGGGGCAGAGTCTGAGTTTGATCGTCTTGTTCGCTCCATGTTGTCTAGTGCCATGCTTTGTAAGAAAGCACTGGTTTAATGAAAGAGGGAGGGAGGGAAGGAGGGCATGAGTGAATCAAGCAGATAAGCAGATACAGGTAATAATGGGGTTTTTTATAAATGAGAGGGTAACAGCATAGTACTGGACAGTGCCTGTCAACGTCACTGACAGGCCTAACACATAAAATAGGCAGAAGGGAGAAAAGGAGTTGAGAAAAAGAAGGAGAAGCCAGAGGCAGGGAGGAGAGGAGAAGGTGGCAGTAGGGAGTGAAAGGCGGCCAGCGGTTTCCTGGAGGGTACAGTCATGGAGGGAAACAACCTAACTTTTGTGGGTTCAGCTTTTAATTTGTTCATACTTCTGGATGTTTCTTAGACATTCATCTTGTCTCTTTCATGGAACTTTAAGCTTCTTGGCAAAGACAAGAACTGACTTTGTGTATCTCCTTAGTACCTAATACAGTTCTACAAGCATTTCCTCTATACTTACAGATTGAAAGAAAGAAAACAAGTTTTCAGTAATTTCTAAAAGTGAATAATTATCCAGAAATTTATTTAGGGAGAACATCCAGTTTCGATAAATCGAACTAAAACATTCCTTCTCCACTCAAAGGAGGCTTTTAAACTTGGCTTTTCTAAATAACTTACTTCAAACTCCTATGTCTCAAAGAGTCTGTAGGTGCGTTGCTTCTGAAATGCTCTTCCACGTCAGCCCTGCAAAATGTCCTTCCTAATCTTTGCAAGATGAAGAAGGGGGCCTAAATGACTGGCAATATTCTCCTTTCTCTTCTCATTCCCTTTTTTTTTTTTTTTTTTTTGCCATTTTCATAAGAATACCTGCCAGCATTTGCAGGTAAATTAAAGGCAGTGTCCTTCTGGAGAGAAGTTACATGTTCATTTAATTTTGTGATATGAGGACTTAAAAAGAAAGATGTGGTTTGGTTAGTAAGGTGAAATGTACATATGGGAAACGTAAGCAGAGCCTGTGAGACAATCTGGTGGTGGCAGTTAATTAATGTTCAACCTGGGAAATAGTTCTATAGTTAGTCTGCAAGATCTCTTTTATCCTGGACACTCGGAAAACTTCAAATTTTTATATTCAACAAATTTGAATGCAGTCGTGACATGAGGAAGATAAACAGCCTTGAAAACATTAAAAATGTAATTTCACTTTCTCATCCTTTTAAAAACATCTGAACACATTTTTCTCCAACTTAAGAAACAAAATTCACTTTTTGGTGAAGATCAAGATGAAAGTGTTGACAAGTTTCAGGAGGCTGGACTGGAGACTGAAAATTGTCTTCTCAGTGACATCTGTACATAAATTGATAACGGTCCTACCACACAAGCTCCTAAAGGGCGATGGAGAGACAGTCGAAAAGGGTAACAGTGTTTCTTGTTTTATTAAATATATAAGGGTTGTTTGCATCCATTTCCTGGCAGTAATTCCTATTGTTAGGAGTGAGGTCAATGATACTGTAGAGCATGAGATACCAGTGGGTTGACTATAACTTTCAAAGCACCGCAAGATGTGGGGTGGGGGGAGTTTCTGCAGGAGGGAAGGGGTACTGCTCTGGTAAATCTCTCAGCAGGATGAAAAAGAAAAGGGAGGTCTAGACAGTCTTGTTTCATCTGATACAATTTTCCCACAAAAGATGAGCAAGTATCAGATAAGAATGTTTATCAGACCTCAAAGAATTTTATAATCACATGCATTTTGGAACATTACGCAGCATAGACTTGCTAAGTCCCCAAAATAGAAGACAGAAAGCACTATAAAAAATAAAGACTGGCACCCTGAGAAGAACAATAGATTGTCTTTATTACTCAACCTAATATAAACATTAGGTATTTTTGTTTGCTGGTTAAATGATACATAAGACAATATCTCTAATGAAAATACAGCCACAGCCCATGAGATCTTGACTCAAAGCAAAAATAAATTAAGCAAAATATCTAATAAAAAGATGGTAATGGTCCTAATGGAAAGCCAAATATTAATATATGCTGGTACACTTTACTATTTCTGCTGTTACCTGATTTTCATAACAACAGAATTGCAGAGCAGGATTGCAGAAGGCAGGTACTTGCAGTCAGTTAATCCCAAACTTCAGAACAAGAACTGGCAATCTAGGAGATGCTTTAGTAATAAGGGCAGGTGTCACCAGGGCAAATTTCTTTTGCAGATAAAATAGAATTTAAGACAAATGTTTATTTGATGTAAATCTGCCATTTTCCCAACTCTGGAAGACAGATAAAGAGAACCACGTGGAAGGATGTGGCATGTTCTATATCACTCACCATTAAATTGGTGGGATTAAAATGCCTGTGAATCCATCGACACCACTGAAAGACATGCTGCAGAATCAAATAGGTGGTAGAATCTGTATATAAATGACAAAATATAATCAAAAATCTTCACCAGATGGTGTTCGGATCTGCTGTTTGTTTGTGTTTATTTATTTTACATTCTTTGTTTAATATTATCCTGTTTTTCCTCAATCCACAAAGGATTCAAGGCTGCTTACAAACAACACAGTGGACCTCAGGCAACCAGTTTTCAGTGACCAAAGACAGACCCTGAGGTCTGTAACATTTAGTAATTTGTCGTTTTTCTCAGGCACAAAGTTGAATTCTGGCTCTTGGAATTCAGATGTTTAGGAGAAAATCATTTAGTTTGTGGATGAAGTGAGCCAACACGTTGCCAGTAGTCACATCCCAGTGTGACTTATTTGTTTCCTAATTTAGGTTTACATAATAACTGTCTTAAAGAGACTAAACCATTTTTTTGTTTGTTTCTTTGTGAAAATAGGCACCAAGCAAGAAATGAGTCCTTGGTAGAAGTTGGAAAGGGACTTAACCTGTGGTATGAGGAAGTGCACAGGAAATGCTTGCCTCTAGATACTAATACAGTTTCAGAAGAAATTTCCAAACCTGAGTGAAGTATTTCCTGGATACCCAAATTTACAGACTGTGAATTTAGGGGTTTGCCAAGTCCTCAAAAACATCAAGGGCCTACAAAATATAATAGAAAACTCTAGAAGAAAAAAAAAACAGAAAAAGACAAGGAAAATGAAAAAGATTTGTTTAGAATGTATATTTTAGATCTGGTTCTCCTACTACCAACCTTGGGAACCCCTCACTGCATGACCCTTCCCTTAGTTTTTCCAATTGGAAACAAGGGGAAGCTGCTCATCCCCACTAATCGGTGTGCCTCAGAGAAGGGCCGCTTGTTCCTCTTGCTAATTTGATAGGTAAACTCCAGCCCAAACAAGTAAAAGAGAAGCAAAAAATCCTTATGGTCATTCTTAAAGAAAGTTCTTCAGGGAATAAAAGGACAAGGCTCTGTCTGGGTCCCTTCCCACCCCAAAAGCAGAGCAGCTGTGTTTTTATCATTTGTATAAAATGATGTTCTGAAGACTGTGGGGAATGGGGAGAATAGGGAAGTAGAATGGTTAATAAATGGTTGATAAAGGAACACTCATCACCCACGATGGGCTTCCCTGTGATCCCCAGGTATAAACTGGTACCGTGGAGGCGCCACTTGCCAGCCGTAGCACTGGATCAGTCAAACAAAAGGTCAAACAACTCCCTGGCTTGCTTAGTAAATAACTTAAGCTCCTGTAGGCCCCTGTACTCAGTGGGAACCTAGAATAGTGTGATGGGACACCAATATAAGTGCCATTTCATGGCTGCAGATGGAAGCTCTAGAGCTCTCATTAGAAATCCCAAACTTTATCACCCCTAAGAAAGTCATCCTCTGACCCCACCCCCAGCCTGCCTTGGGGTGAATACTATTTAGTACTATTAATTCCTCTTACTGTAATTAAGGTCCATTTCATCTTGGTTTAGTTAGGGCAGTGGAAGCTTTACCCACTTCCTATTCTCCTTCACATTATTGAAGCTGGTTTTTAAATGAACCCACTTAAAATTATTTCAATTTTTCTTCATCTGACCTACTTCCAATCCGATTGTTCTTTTTGCTGTGTCTGAAGATAATCTGCAACTTCTTCAATATATTAATTTCTGGGCTATAAATTGGATATAGGACAGGCACTCAAATTTTGTAAATGTCCTGGGGTTGGTTGCAAATCGCCAGTTGCCCTCTGTGCTGCCTCAACCTACCACAATGCCCTCCTTACCCCCATCTGAAGTCACTCTAGAGAGCAGTAATTATAATGTCTTTGAACTTCTTGAGGTCCTCCGCTTCCTGGAACATCTTTCAGAACATCTCTCCCTATTTTCTTCTACGCCTCTCCTACCATCTTGTCATACTTCTAGAGTGGCCCTGGCCATAAACATATCAGAGAAGACAGAAACCATATGTTTTGAGGTAAAATTTAACAGAATAAAGAAAGAATGCCATTAATCTCCAGCCCTTGAAAATGCCCAGAAGCTTCCATTCAGACCCTCCTTACAAGTTTCCATCCACTGTCTTTTATTAAACCCTGGTACTCCTCAAATGTTAAATTCCAAGATGAATTTTTAAAATATTTCTTATAAATTTTATTTGATTCTTTTAGTTAATTATGAGTAGCTCAAAACTATTCTATAATTTCTATTACAAATGTGCTGTATTTTAGGTGATAGGCTTTTGTCACACCACTTGCAAATCTAACTACTGTTTATACCTTTTTTTCATTCAAGGTAAGTCATGTCTCAAATTTGAAAAACAATTCACACCCAAATCAACTTTTGGACTGCTTCTGTGCGAGTAAGGATTTGGTTAGCCCCGAACAGGAGGAAATGTTCTTCTAGCCTGTGAAATATAGCTAAGGAAAACATACAGGCACAGCAAGGAAACTGCATTTCTGAAACCTTGGAAAGTAACCTGACTTGTAATTTAGGTGTATAATTGAGATCGAGAACCAGAAATTTGGATGTCAAGAGTTCTGTTTCTGCTTCTGGTGCCATCTTTATCTTTGGGAAGTGTTGTTTGCAGCTCATCCTACTTTGTGAACACCGTGTCTTATTCGTCTTTGCGTCTAGTGCTTCAAACAGTAGGTACTTAGCAGTTGCTCCCTGAACTGAACTTAACCCAAGGCTAATTCCTGAATTCTTCACTATCAGATTTGGGATAAAAATGAAATTAAATAAAAAATATTATAAAGCGCTCAGGTTAAATCATGTCAAGCAATCATTAAATTTTTGATGCTCTTGCAGATCTTTGAATGAGGACACAGGTCTCAGGGGCGTTTCCAGTTGTGTGCGCTGAGATGAGCACGCGTGTGTGTCGCCACATATGTCCTTGCACAGCAGAAGGAAGGAAGTTGTGAAAGGGGAGAAAAGAGAGCCATTGACTGAAGAGCCGTAAAGCTGTTTTAAGAATGACTGCCTCTGTTGTACCGGGGAATGCTTCCTTTGAGAAGGGCTATAGTACGCATCCTCTTTCCATTAAGTCTATTTTTGGAAGAAATTGCAGAGGATAATATATTACCAACTCCCGGGGATCTCTTATCAACATAGCCTCTGTTCTCATACACACCTGCTTGGAGCAAAGGAAATTATTCTGTTCTTAGGAATACCAACCCCAAACAATCAAAGTCTCCACTAAATCACTATGTGTATTAGAGAAGTGCTGATTTTTGAAAAGCATTAACCCCTAAAAGCAGTCAGTGAGAGAGAACAACAGTGGTGTCTGTGGTCTGAGCAATCAGTCTGAACAGGGGCAAAGTCCAGGAATTGTTTTCAAAACGGTGTGGGGCTTCCTACCCAGGGAGAAGATTTACCTGCATTTGGCAGTTACTCCTGTTACTGTGGAACAAGAAGTTTACTTTTCAGTAGTTTTACAAATTATGTGTTTAACTTTGTCTCTATAGAATTAATTCGTGGGAGGTGGGGAGAGGCGGGTGGACAGGAGGCTTTCAAGGCCAGTTCACAAGTTCAGCATTTAAAGTGACAGTAGCCATTTTTCCCCAAACCACAACAGTTTGGTGAAGTTTTGTTTCCATCCAAATGCACTTTGCATCCTGCATGTACGTTGATTTAGACATTAAAATAAAACAACCTAAATGCTTAGCAATAAAAAGTTGTTTAATCATTAAACAACCACCATTTTCTTTTGCCCTTTAGACCTGCATTCAGTCAGCCTGGATGCTGGTGTAAGGTCTCATTAACTGCCAGGATCACAAAGGAAAGGTTAGCTAGATCAGCAGCAGCAGCAGGAAGCTCAGAAAGGCCCCCATTGTCACATGAAGCATTTGTGGAGACATCCATCTGTCTCCCAACACACTTGCTCTGAGGGAGGTATGTGGCGAGAAAACTGCAACCTTCAATTCCAGAAGCAGCCCCCAGATCATTCAAGGGAAAGAAAAAAATAAGTGTTCTTGCACTGACTCCTCTGCATGGCCGTGTTGATCATTGTTACTGTGCAATAATCGGGGGACTTCTTGCTGCTTAAGTGTAACGTGAAGAGTGTAGGTACATCATTGCAGACTCCTAGGTAATGGCGTGGATGCTACGTTTTTATAAGGCCATGAGGAGTTGCATTGTTTTATGGGCTTTTTTCAACACATGGGAGTTTTATGATTCATTTTAAAAGCACAACTTAACACCATTTTCAGACCATCCTAAGTTCCACCCCATGGATTGTCTGTTACAAAATGGTCCCTTACTCTTCACAATAGGATGGTCACAGGTGCCTATTAAGTGCTATACTTGTAGAAACTGAATTTATTCCCTTCAAGAAGAGTATTTTCTGAAATTTAATTCAATGAGCTACCATCTGTGGCTACCCCGGGCTCCAGGAAGGGATCACAACTTTTTGAAACGATGAATCGCTGCTTTATCGCAGGCTGGGTTATAGATAAAATTGGTAATTGGTTCAGTTTTGAAGAAGGCAGAGACAAATGGCTCTTTATATTTTATAGAATTGCAAAGTATGGCAATGATCTCCATTTGAGATGGAAACCTAGAAAGTTCAAGAGGCTTGCCCAGGATCTCATAGCTAGTTAGAAGCAGAAAATGGGTTAGAAGCCAGAATCTGGACTTACAATTCATTGTGTTTTCTGCTGTCCAAACATCTTTACTCGAGTAATACGAATTTCTCCTGGCTTGCCCTCATGAAAGATAAAGACTCATTGGCATTCATTCTTTATATATGTCATATATATATTCTTTATAAAGATATGTATGGGCCAGGCACGGTAGCTCATGCCTGTAATCTTAGCACTCTGGGAGGCCGAGGCGGGCTCATCATTTGAGCTCAGGATTTCGAGACCAACCTGAGCAAGAGAGAGACCCTGTCTCTACCAAAAATAGAAAAAATGAGCCGGGCATGGTGGCACATGCCTGTAGTCCGGGCTACTGGGGAGGCCGAGGCAGAAGGATCGCTTGAGCCCGGGAGTTTGAGGTTGCTGTGAGCTAGGCTGACACCACGGCACTCCAGCCCGGGTGACAAAGCGAGACTCAGTCTCAAACAAACAAAAAGTAAAGTAATCATAAAGTGATAACTGCTATAGAAAAAAAGAAAATGTGGTATAAAGAAGACAAGGAAAGGTCTTTTCGCCTCCACAGAAACAGAAAAATATAACACCTCCCACAGTTAAGGCTCTTGCTCTGTTCCCAGGGGCTTTGTTATACTGTTCTTACTCCTACAGTATTCCTACTCCTCCAATTACTTATTCCTACCTCGACAATAATGCCGAGTAGATGTTAAACTGGGGTTCTGATAGGCCAAGGGCCTGGCCCAGGGTCACCAGCAGCGAGTGGTCCAGCAGGAGCTGAAACTCAGGCTGCCCGATGCCCGAGGCAGAGGGAGCCCACTAGAGACGCTCGAAAACCTCCGGACAGAAACCTCAGCCCCTGCAGCGCCTCACCCACTCCTAAGCCGCTGTTGGATGCTCAAAGCCCCCGTCTTGCCCACAGATGGATCTGCTCAGCGGGGGCAGGAGGCCTGTCCTCCCCACCCCACCCCCACACCACACTGTAGCACTGTGACCATGTATGCCATGCCCCAAGGAGCAGGATATGTACACCAAGCCGGAGCTGATAGTCAGAAAGAGCTGGCGTGGGATCCAGCTCACCATTTACCAGCTCTGCGGACCTAGGGCCAGCAGCTCCATCTCTTTGGGTCACCTTTTGTCCTTTGCAATAGTTAACAGAACAATACAGCACCCGTCTGACAGGGTTGTTAAGGGGATGAAATGACACTGTGTAATCTGTAGACTTTACCATACTATCAGTGCTGGCTGTTGGCCTCAGTGTTCCCATCTGTGCAATGGTGATGCATTCAGCCCTATGGTAACTCCTTCAGCCCAGGGATTGTGATGTGAGCAACAGTGACCCAAAGAGGTCCTGTGTGGAACAATTGTGGAGCCCAGGGACCTGAGTTCCTCATCCCAATTCTGCTACTTGCTCTGTGAGGTTGGCAAAACCTCTAAAATTCTCTGCTGCTATGAAACTGGGGCAGTGGGGCTGTGAATGGGATGAGAACCTGATAGAGACCATTTGCCTCATACGTTTTAACTTTGTAACACTTAGTATGTAGTGGGGTGGAATATTAGTCTCCCTGCTTCTAGCTTTTTCTGTTTGATAGCTTTTATTCGTTTAAAAAAAAGACCTAAAGAAATCATGGCAATAGCTTTAACATTTGTTTATTCTAAGTGATAGATTCACACGTTTGCTGTATTTTAATCTGTACTTTGCGGTAATTTTAAAAAATGACTTTAAGATTGGGCCAGGGTCGTGGTGCCACCTTGTGGCCACACTGTTATTATCCTGAACTTGAGACCTTGATAGAGCTGTGTGTGCTCTCGTATCTGTCATTTAGGTACTGAAATAGCAAAAGCCTAGACTTCCTTAACATTTCAGGACAAAGAGGGACTTTCAGGGATGCTCAGCTTTTGCTTGATTACTTTGGTCACGGGAGCTTCCTTCCTGGAGGCAACGGCTGGTGGCATAACAGGAGGACAGCTGAGTCTTCAAGATCCTCTGCCCCAGACCTCCATGCTATCAGTAGAGGACTGTGGGAAGCTCCTTATTACAGAGATGGAGAGATTAAGTTCCCAAGGAGATTCGGAGGCTCCTTTGTGAGGTTGCGAGGGTTAGGGTTAGGGTTAAGATTTGTCTGTTTTGTGGCTGTATCCCTAGCACATATTAAGCTCTCAATAACTATCTGTTCAGTGAATGAATAAATGAACAAAACCATCAGCCCCACCACCTGCAGTGTGGGCCAGTCATTCCTTCTCAATAATAATGACAGCCAACATCTCTCAGGTGTTACTAAACTCCAGGCGCTGTTCCAGGCTCTGTATGTGCAATGATGCATGTGATGCTCACCACGACCCTGCAGTGAGGTAGGTGTGATCGTTATTCCCTGTTTACACATAGGGAAGCTGAGCCTCAGAGATTTATGTGACTTGCTCAAGATGACAGTCAGGAAGTGGCTCTGCCAGAATTTGAACCCAGGCAGACTGGATTTCCCCAGGGGCTTGGAGCAAGGAAAGGAAACCAGTTGAGCGTGGGCTCCTCGTAGTTGGTGGATAGAGGGGCAGACAATGCTGGCATCAGAGTCATCCCTCCTATAGATTTTAATTCCTTCCGCCTTTGTGGAGAGAGGGCAGGGGAGCTGCAACTTTTTCCCGGGCTGTCTTGGTGGTTCAGTTTGAGCTTGACGGAGAGAAAAATCAGAACTCACTCCCCTCACAACGCCCCTCAAAGCTGGCACATCTAACCATGCTTCTCAGTTTGTCATTGCTCCCGTCAGGCTCCGCCCTCTCGCTGGGCTCCCACATCCAATCAGCAGCGCCCCTCCCGCACGGCCCCGCCTCTCCCACACGGCCCCGCCCCTCCAACCCCACTGCCCACCTGGCTGGCCGCGTCATTTCTGCGAGGACCCGTGCAGTCACCCCGGCTGGTCCCCAGCCTCTCCCACCTCCCACCCAGTCTAGTCTCGCTGACACCCAGCTCTGCGCAGGCGCCCCCAGGGCTCCTTGCTGCAAAGAGAGTGAAGTCTGAACCGTGGCCGTCATTCCCGGCTGCTACCAACCACGTCAACACACCTTTCTGCTTTACTTCCAACAAGCTCCTTTTTAATTTCTTATGTGTTTGTGAATTTAAACCCTGCCTTGCTGACCAAGACTCGTCCTGCCACCAAGAAAAGGCCCAAACCCACCGGGGCTCAGAGGCCCAGCGCCGGTGACCTGTCCTGCCACACCCATTGCAGAATCCTGCCGCTCAAGTGTCTAGGTGTGACATCAGGGGAACTGTGAGCTTACGTAAGTCATCTACACTTCCAGAGCCCTGGTTTCCCTCTCTGTAAGACAAATGCAAACAGTCCTACCTGTGGACTTGTTGAATGATTAAAGGAGTGCTTGAGTCCCCAAGCTTGGTGTGGGCTCTGGGTCAGACTGCCTGGGTTCAAGTCCTGTTGATGACATTTCTTCACTGCTCAGCCCTGGGAAAATTACTTTATCCCTCTGCACTTCAGATGCCTCATCTGTAAAATGAGGGCAACATCTACACGGCTGGGTGGGGGTGCGGATTAGGAGTGTTATGTAAAGCACTCAGCACACGGCAGAACCTTGTGTATGAACTTGTAACCATTAGTTCTGATCATTTCCCCTCCTCCTGGGGGCCGGGACAGACTGGGCCCAGGCAAGGGCTGATGCTGGGTCATTCTGAGTGTGAAAAGAGATGGCATGAGGCAAGCCCAAGGGATCATGGGTCAAATCCGCCAAGTCCAGTTCTGGAGGCCCACCCAAGGTGTATGCAAGGCCAGAATCGGCACCAGAGGAAGAGGCGGGAGCTGGGAAGCCGGGAGACCAGGAGATCAGGAGCCTGGGGCGCACGTGGCAGGAGAGTGAGAAGGCCACGGGATGCAGGGGGACTGCAGCTCAGGTTGGGGGTCTGCTCAGCACTCTAAGGCCTGGGCCTAGACTTCGCCCCCCTCGCCTCCACCCAGGCCCTGCTGCTGGGACCTTCCGAGAACCCTGGGTCAGCAGAGCCAGCCGGTGAGGAAGAGGACACAGGCATTGAACAAATTTATTCATGAGAAGACTCAGGGTCCATCAGGGAGACCATCTACTGCTTACAAGCTCCAGAAGCTCTCGTCGGAACAGCGGTGAGGGCCGGGGCACCCCCAGCAGCGGGTGGTGGGCTGGCAGCTGCCCTGGGCACAGAAGGGCAGATGCAGGCAGTTCTGGGGACCGAGGGACTTTCTTCACTGCCCACCTGCCCTGCCCTTTCCCCAGGCCCCACACCCCCCTAGGGTTAAAGTGCAACTGGGAGGGAGGAGGTGGGCAGAATTGGGGAGCTAGAGAGAGCCCTCGTTCCTCCTTGTCCTGCAGTTCCTTGAGGCTTGGCCAGAGTCCATTGCACCCAGGTCCTTCCTGGAACCTCTGGGTAAGGAAGATGACCCCCCACGTCCCTCTCCCTGTCAGATATTCAGAAAGAGCTTCCCCAAGAGGGTGGGGCTGGTTCCATCAGAAATTGGGGGGCAGTGGGAGGCACTAAGATCTCTAAGAGGGAGAGGAGGGATGTTCTTCATCAGAGGTGGCCTGGGGGGTCACCCCCCAACCCCTGGCCCCAGAGGATTCCTCCCTTTCCTCCTCCCCCTCTTCCCCACGCCCCACACCAGGCAAGCCAAGGAAGCCAAAGAAAGGCCCAGAGAGCCTGGCTCCCAGCTCTAGTGCCGTGAGTCAGCAGGGTCCTGCCCAGGCCTGACTCCCAAGCCACTCCATTGAGGGAAGCCACCTCAGTGCCACTGGGGAGATGCTTCCCTGGGCATGGGGAGCAGGGTGGGAGGCCCCTGGGGAAAGCTGTGGGGCAGGAGCTTCTTCCAATGGCCTTCCTAGCCCAGGCCCTCCCTCAAGGCTGGGGCTGGCTAGGTGCCCACCCTCGGCACAGGGCAGCTGTACCATCTGCACCCCCAGGGGTCCTGCCACCCCTGGGGCTGTGTGGGCCTTCGCCTGGCTCCCGCCATCTTGGATGGCCTCATGCCAACCTCAGCAGCTTAGGCAACTTCCTCTCCCTCCCCAGGGCACATCTCTAGAAGGCAGACAGGAAGAGACCACCCCCCCTCCACAGAAGAGCCCTGAAAACCTCTGCTTACTCCCCCCACTTTTGAATATATTAAATTGTGCAGCTTGGCTCCACCCCTCCCCTTCAGATCTCCATGGCAACCAGGCAGCATTCCAAGTCCAAGTCTGAATCCAAGTCCATCCAGTGCCAAAGGGGGGCTTCAGCCTCTCCCCTCACCCTTCCCCAGAGGGTGAGACCCAACATTCCACAGGGGGACGAGAGGGGAGGAAGGGTTAAGGGGCCTCAGTCCTCAGCCCCCTCTTCCTCGGTGTGGGGGGCCCCAGGGGAGTCCTCGGGCTCAGGGGTCTGCCCACCAGGGTGGGGGTGGGGGTGGGGGTGAGGGTGGGTGCCAGTCTGGGAGCCCGGCCCGTCCTCGCCCTGCACGTAGACGCTCAGCCCCTCGTGACTGGGTTCCTTGCCGCAGGCCTGGCAGCTGCAGTGCAAGATCTTCTCCACCAGCTTGTCCACCCTGGGCACCTCCTCGTGGCCGGGGCACTCCAAGGTCACCTGGGGAGGGCAGGAGAGAAGGAGAGGGATGTTTCCAAAGGCCCTAAGAGTAATACTTCCTCACGGGACCAAGAATCCCAGAGCCCACCTGTGATACCTGGGTTAGCTGTGATACCCAGGTTAGCTCTGGGGTCCCGTCCAGGGAGAGGGGGGATCGGGCCCTTGCAGGAGCCACCTGACTTGTCTCCTGACATCCAGTCCTGCCACTTTCCTATCCATCCCCAACAGCAGCCGCAGGGCAGCCTAGGGGAAAAGTCCAGTATGGCCTTTCCCTGCTTAAAATACCCAGTGCTCCCCACTGCGCTTGGAGAAAAATCCTGAATCCTTACTAAGACCACCCAAAACCTGCAGGTGCCATTGGCTGACCCCTCCACCCCTGACCTTGTACCGTCCCGCCAACTCTGTGCTGCCTGATCTGTCTCAGAGACACCGTACATGCTGTTCCCACTGCCTGCAAGGTTCTTGTCCAATGCATCCCCCTATGACCTGCCTCAAACTCTGCCCAGTATATTCTAAACTCAGCCTTTGGATCTGAACACAGACATCACTTCCTCAAAAGAGACCCATCCCAAACCTCCAGCCAGCTGAGGCTCACCTTGTAGGAACCTCACCTGCATCCTGCCCTTCTTCTGTCACAACACTTCTAGTTATCCCTTCTGCTTTCCTCCCTACCTCTTTCCCATCCTTCTTTCCTTCTCTTTCCCTCTTTCCTTTGACAGAGCACCTACTCTGTGCCAGCTCTGGGGGCAAAAGGACAGGCATGGTCCCTCAAGGAACTCAGGGTCCAGTGGGAGAAAGACTTGTCAAAATCACCCAGATGCAGGTGGAGGACTGCAGATGGGACTGATGGCCACAGTGGAGGCATGCAGTACTCCGAGAGCCAGCGGTGCAGGGACCTGACCCAGCCAGGGGGCCTGGAAAGGGGCCCTGAGGGAATGATGCTTGAGCCAAGAGCAGAAGAATGAATGGAAGGTAACCAGGTGATGATGAGGAGGAGGAGAAAGGTATTCCAAGCAGGGAAAAGAACATGTGCAAAGGTTCTGTGGTGGCAGCAGGCAGAGCAGGGGTGAGAGACTGAAAGGAGGTGAGCTGGTATCAAGTGTCAAGCAGGGGGCAGGTAAGACGAGACTAGGAAGACTGGTGAGCCAGATGATGCCTGACCTTGTGGGCATGGCAAAGATTCTGGTCTCATTCTATAACAACAGGAAGCCACTAAAAGGATTTCAACCCATGGCATCAGATCAGAGCTTCAGAAAGACCCCTTGTCCAGTACAAGTTGATGTCAGGCTTGTGAGCCATCCTGTGGCAAGGACCACATCTCTATTCCCAGCACAAGCCTTGCCCCCTGCACATGGCAGCAGGGTTCTTGCTAAGTGGCCGTGACTACCTGCTGCGGTGCAGGAGCCAGGGAGAAAGGCCAAGGCCAGTGCAGGCTCTGGGCCAAGGCTGGGCAGGGGTGGAGGGGGCAGTACTCACAATCTCCCACATGGACTGGGCTGGCATGCAGGAGTCACAGTGCACCAGGGACTCTGTAGACTGCGGGAAGGTGTTGGGGACACTGTAGCTGAAGCACTGTCCTAGGCACGCCCTGTGGAAGGAGAGGTCACCATGCCTGTGTCACCCTGGTGGAGGCAGGGACAGGCAGCCCTGGTCCTATCCTTTCCTCTTGGGCCCCTTTCCTCACCCACCATTCACCCCCTGGGTCCCACCTGTTCTGGATGGACTTGGCCTCACAGCCGCTGTGGCCCACAATCTGGGTGATGTTCTTGGCTTCACACCAGGCACTCTTGTCCGGGAACAGTGCCAGCTTGTTGATGGGCGGCGGGGCAGCCAGTAGCATGGCAGGGAGGACGGCCCCCACCAGGACCCGAAGCATCATGCCCGTGGCCTCCAGAGCCCTGGAACTGAGCACAGGTGGCAGCTCTCAGCTAGGCCCGGGAGGCCGGGCAGTGAGAGGCAGGGGTGTTACGAGCATGGGCTCTGGCATCTGACTCTCGGCTCAAATCCCAGCTCTCCCACTTACTAACCAAGTGCAACCTTGGACAAGTTATCTCTCCTCTCTGAACCTCAAAATTGGGGTTGTCCATTGTACCTGCATCAGAGGGGTATCGGGAAGATTAAATGAAGTATAGAACAAGCCTAACAGTTAATACACATTCTGCTATTCGCATATGTGTTTGTTAATTTTATAACTTCTGTTGCCTTGGGCGAGTTACTTTTTATCTCTATGCCTTGGTTTCTTCTTCTAAAAAAGGGAGATGGTAATAGTGTGCATGGCAAAGGATTGCTGCAATTGCTAAACAAGACACTAAGTGACGAAGTGTTAAACAAACATCAGCTCCCTTTCTCTCTTTGATGTGGGTTGACACACACAAAACTGTCCACGCATCCTTCTAGGGGCTGCCCACCCACCATGTCTCCTTGAAAGCCACCGCCACAGTTGCCAGGATTCTGCAGGAGTCACAGTGGAGCCACAGCTAACTTTGACCCTCATCTTGCAGCAAAGAAGCCCTGTGCCACCTTGGCTGGCTGGACCTTATGCAAAAAAAAACTAACCCCAAAGCAGACAGTATGTCTTGCTAGGACGCCCCACCAGAGCCTCAAGCACACCAGAGCCTCTCTCATACGTCATGACCCGCAGCCCCGTCCTAACCTGGAGCAGGAGCCCATCAAAAAGCCAAGCACTCCACCCTGCTGTAGGCCCCATCTGCAAATTTCCCTGCTGCGGGAGGATGGATTAAGACACCAAGATCACACCGGAACTTGCCAGAAGATGGCGCTGCAGGGCAGTCTGTGTTTCCAGCATTCCGCTCAAAGGGGACTCCCGCCCCCCATTGCCCAACTTTATCCTCCGTAGGTTTCACCCACACCCCCCACTTCAGAAAGCGCGGGGCAGGGAGGCTTCCGAGAGACGCAGAAATGAGGGCAGTGCCTGCAAGGGGTCCCCAAACCCTCTAAGCACAGGACGCTGGAGAAAGGGTACTGGACCCACACCTGCTGTGTGACCGAAACACTCGGGCCTCAGTTTCCCCACCTGTAAAATGAGTGAGGTGACACAGAGCAGTGGTTTCCAAATCTGATAGTCATCAGAATTCCCTGGGGACTGGTGGAGTGAAAGTTCTACGGTGGGATGGGATTCTGCATTTTTAGCCAGCTTCCCAGGTGGCTCTGACATGCAGCCGGGCTAGGGAACCACTTCAGTCAGCTCAGACAGTCTGGGATTCTGTGTCTTGGGACAGTCTCCAGAGAGGTGGTGAGGCTGACTCGGGAGGAAGGGCCAGATTGCAGTTCCACTGGCCCCACGAAGCCCAGCACCGGGGTCAGATGTCCCACTCAGGAAAATCTTTCCCCGGGGTGATGGGGGCGGCACAGGCAGGCGGGGAAGCGGGTGTGGAGGCGCACTGGCCCACGGGGCTTCCAGGGAGGGTCCGGGCCAGCCTGTAGGCTCCGCCCCTCCAGCGGGTCTCCGTCTGCAGGGACCCCAGTGCCTGGGTGACCCCGCTCCCAGCCCAGGGCGGGAGAGCAGCGGGAGGGGAGGCCAGACAGTCTGCCCCCATCCCAAGTGAGTTCCTGTCACACTCCAGGCTCTCACCCACACACTTCCGGTCTCAAAGCCCCTGCGTTCAGTACAACCACATCCTAACAAAATAGAATGGTCTCCTTCCTAACTGGCAGCCTAACAGATTTTTCAACAAGCTCGGCATCCAGAAGCCTTCCTCACCCCTAACAGGTCCTCCGCCCTCTGTGGCAGGGCCTGACCACGGCGCACCTGAAGGGGGCCCAGAGGCCCATTTAAGGTCCCCCATAGACCTCAGAGAGGTCCAGGGACTCTTGTCTGATACCGGACCCATCTCGCTTCCTCAAGAACAGGTCAGGTGGGGCCAGGGAGGCGACTGGGGCAGGGAGCAAGACGGAGGTTTCCTCGGATCTGGAATTGAGACTGAGGTCAAGATGACGAAGCCTGGACGTGAGCACACAGGTCTGACTGCGGCTGGAATTAGGAGAGGTGAGAACTGAGGCCATGGGTCAGCACCCCGGCTACAGGCAGTAGAGCAGAGACTGGCATTGAGTGAGAAGGTTTACTGGGAGTTGGGATAATGGTGAGTTTGGGGAGGAGGCTGCTGTCCGGAAACCAGAAACTGGTGATTGGGGCGACGCTGTGGCAGAAGTGGAGGAGAAATGAGATAAACTGAGGCAGAAAGTCACCTCCCTTACCTTCCTGCCTTTCCAGTACACAGCTGAGTTGATCCAAGGGCCAGCTGTGCCCACAGAGGGGCGCTGTAACCCAGCCCACCAGGCTCTCAGAAGGGCGCTGGAGCCACACTCTGCTTCCCAGGCCAGCACCCCCAAGCCCCAGCAGGCTGCCTGGGCTCCCTCCAAAAGCAGGGACCCTGGAGTCGCCAACATTTGAATCCCAACCCTCCCACCTAGGAGCCATGTGACTTCCAGAAGTAAGTTCATCCCTCAGAACCTACCTTCCTCAACCCTAAAACGGGGAGCAGAGTCCCCTCCTTGGAGAACTGGGAGGATCAAATGAAAGCAGTCAGCACCCTGCAGGCACCCGCTAAGGCCAGCTCTGCCCCCCCAGGGGATCATGGGAAAGGCTGGGCTGGCATCAGAGCCAAGGCAGGGCTGGAACGGGAGGCGGCAAGGATGCCAGGTGAAGCCTCTCCCACACACGCCTGCCATCCAGACACACCCACCTCCTCCCGCCCAGCCCCCCGGAACCCACCCTGCCCCCCAACAATGGGGTGGGCTCTTGGCTAGCAGGTTTCACTTTTTGTTGGTTTATGTTTTGTTTTTTCTAGCAGCAACTCAGCTAATTTTTTTTTTTTTTTTAAGCAGCAATCAGACCTTCCTTCCTGAGCCTTGAGAGCCTCACCCAGATTCTCAACCCTTCCTCCCTGCCCTGAAGGTCACACAGCAAGTCATGGGACTCCCAGAAAGCCAGGGCGGGAGAGGAAGTCAGAGATCTTCCAGGCCAGCTCCCCTGGCTTTGCAGAGGGGTCGTCCCAAGAACCCCCAGCGCGACAGGCAAAGCCGTGCCCTTCCCTGGGCCATGCAGTTCTCCGCAGCTCTACACTCACTCACTGAGCACCTTCCAGGAGAGCGGGGAGTGCGGGGAGGGTGAGGGCTGTGGCCCCAAACCCTGCACCCCCCCAGGAGCTCAGAGCCCCAAGGGGAGGTGCAGGGAAGTGGGTACAGAGAAGCAGTTGTTTTGTGTCGGGCAGTCAGAGATGCCGGCAGGGAGGGGAGCAGAGGTTCTTCGTTCTGGATTAAATACAGGATTGCAATGACACCCATGCATCGCTTAACAGCAGGGATACGTTCTAAGAAGTGCGTCACTAGGCAGTTTCTTCACTGCGTGGGACATCACAGAGTGCGCTTACACAAACCTGGGTGGCAGAGCCTACTACACGCTTGGCTGTGTGGTGTAGCCTGTCACTCCCAGCCCACAAACCTGCACAGCACGTTACCGTTCTGCATCCTGTGGGCAACTGTCACACGACGGTTAGTGTTTGTGCATCTGAACATATCTCAACACAGAAAAGGCACAGTAAAAATATAATATTCTAATCTCATGGGACCACCATCTTCCATGTGGTCTGTCGTTACGTGGTGCACGCGTGTGTATTAATTTATTTGGCCCGTGCAACAACCCCATGAGATAGATCCTGTTCCTTCCCTCATTCTATAGATGAAGAAATTGAAGCACAAAGAGGTTCAGAGAATTGCTGGGGGTCACACAATTAGTAAACAGAAGAACTAGGACTGAACCTGGACAGTAGCAGGTTAAGCCCCAGCTACCCTGGCCGATGAAAAGGTTCACAGAAGAGAAAGAGGGGAGAAAGAATGGAACCTGGAGCTGGGATGAGGCCTGGGGCTCCCTG